>OX063275.1:10720473-10750298 GCA_944039245.1 Nebria salina | reverse complement strand
TATATATATATATATATATATATATATATATATATATATATATATATATATAATATATATATATATATATATATATATATATATATATATATATATATATATATATATATATATATATATATATATATATATATATATATATATATATATATATATATATATATATATATATATATATATATATATATATATATATATATATATATATATATATATATATATATATATATATATATATATATATATATATATATATATATATATATATATATATATATATATATATATATATATATTATATATATATATATATATATATATATATATATATATATATATATATATATATATATATATATATATATATATATATATATATATATATATATATATATATATATATATATATATATATATATATATATATATATATATATATATATATATATATATATATATATATATATATATATATATATATATATATATATATATATATATATATATATATATATATATATATATATATATATATATATATATATATATATATATATATATATATATATATATATATATATATATATATATATATATATATATATATATATATATATATATATATATATATATATATATATATATATATATATATATATATATATATATATATATATATATATATATATATATATATATATATATATATATATATATATATATATATATATATATATATATATATATATATATATATATATATATATATATATATATATATATATATATATATATATATATATATATATGTAATGAACCGAGGTTCCATTTTTAGGATATATATATATATATATATATATATATATATATAACCTAAAAATATATATATATATATATTTTTTTTATATTTAATTTTGTATTATTGTAATACGTAATGTTGGTTACTGGGTTTTTAGAAATAGTAATTACTCCATGTTCTCTTGATTTTTGGTTGTAAATTACGTTATTAATAGCTAATTTACAATTATTATTATTCTTAACTAAATAAATTCCCTGGAGATTATTTATAATTGTACCATCCTTACATTCTAATTTTATAATATTTTTATTTTTAAACATTAATATGTAACTATCACCATCACTATATTCGACGTTGTTTTGTAGTTCTACTGCGTAATATGCGCACTGTTCATTTTTATTATCTAATAAACTAATAGCACATTTACTGGGTAGCATTGTTTGTTGATTGCAATAGTATAGTTTGTTTATTTTTGCACAAGGGGTGTTGATGGTTTTTACCTCGTTGTTTCCAATCAAGACATATTCGTTTACAAGGGTTATATAATATTTGTTATTTAATTTTGTTGGTACTGGGGTCAATCTTTTTAATTCGTATTTTTTGTTATAAAACTTGGGAATATCAATGAAATAAATGATTCTATAATTTTCATCCAAAGCACATTTGATTTTGATTAATTTTTCTAGGCTGATTAAATTTAATTCTTCTTGATTCATGTCTTTTAAGTATCGTTTCAGGATATGGGTAGGCATCATTTTAGGGAAGTATGTTTCTAGTTTGCAAAAACTGATGGAGGTTTCGAGATCATTCAAGTGTTCATGTGATATTTTCAATGTTAAGTATATTTCTATTAAAGCCGTTTTTATGTTTTCATAATTAAGGAGATTTTTATTTTCTTTAATACTATACACAAGATGTTCTTGATTTTTGTTCATTTGATCTACGGTGTCATTAAATTTCTTAACTAATTCTATTACTAGATCGTAGTCTTTATATTGATTTTTTTCAACTTTATCTTGATAAGATTGTAAGTGTTTTAGGATTTTATCGTATCGTTCTTCGTCGTCTGAATCTAAGTTACCGGAAATGAATTTTATTATTTTTCCTAGCCCGTTTACTAAACATAGTTTGTTGCTATTTTGCTCTGGTTTGTGGCTAGCTAAGTTATCAAATTGAGCATTGATTGTTTTCCATAGTTCGTTAATAATGTTAGTTTCTAGTCGTACATTGTATGCTAGGTTGTAACTAAATTTCTGAATTAAATTAATATATTGTTCGTATACTTTGTTTGTACTTAGTTTTAAATTTTCGACATCGTTGTAATAAGTTAATGTTAATATAGTTTCTTGTAAATATGCGTTACCAAGAGAAGTTATGAGGTTGCCATTGTTTTGTGTAATGTTAATTATGTTCTGTCCTTGTGTCAGGATGATGAGGATTCCGATGAACGGGATTGATCTGAAACATCAGGGGAATCAATTTTTCTTGGTCTCTTAATATTTGATAAGTGTGTCTTTTTGTTTTTGTCTGTGAGAATTATTTTGTTTGATTTTTGTTTTGTAAAGTTTCTTTTTATAAACTTTGGTGTTTTTGTTTTATTTATTAGTTGTCTATTTCTTTCATAGCCGATTTCTGGTATTTCTATATTATTGTCTTTGCCTTGATGTGAATATTTTTGTTTTACCGTTTCTATATTTTTATTTATTTCTGCGTATAATTTTTCTGTCTTGTTTTTATGTGTTTCGACATAGTTCTGTGTGATTACTTGATCTAAGTCTATATCAAAAATTGATTTATTGTTAATATGACCGTTCAGTATTTCGAAGGGTGTGTATTTTGTGGTGCTGTGTACGCTGTTGTTATACTTTATTATTGCATATCTTACTTTGTCCGCTATAGTTGTTTTGTTAAAAGTTTTTTGTAGATTAATACATCGTATTTGTTCGATTAATGTGGAGTGAAATCTTTCTATTTGTCCGTTTGAATTAGGGTGTTGGGGTGCTATGAAGTGTATTTTGACTTTATGTAATTGTAGTAATTCTTGTATTATTTGGTTTTTAAATTCTCTACCATTGTCTGAAATGATCAAGTTTAGTGTGCCATGGTGTGAAAAGTAGTTTGTTAAATTGTTTGCTATTTCAATTGAGCTAGTGTTTTTTATCTCATATGCTTGAGCGTATTTTGAAAATGCGTCAATGATTGTTAGAAATTTTGTATGTTCTAAAGTAAGAGTGTCACAGTGTAGTATTTCTAAGGGTTTACTAGGTGTGGGTGTTTTTGCTATGCCTGTGTCTATAGGGTTTCTTTCGTATTTTGACTGTAAACATATTTCGCATTGATTTATAAAATTACTAATTGTTTTTTCTTGGTTCGGCCAGTAATAAATATTTTTTATTTGATGATGCACTTCGTTTATTCCGCGATGATTTTGATCGTGAAATTCTTGTATTATTTTTTGTTGTTGTGTTTCGGTTTCGATATCTTTTAAAATATAGTTTCTTAATTTTAATTTAGTTGATTTGAAAGTTTCTTGTATTATTTTATTTAGTTCTTGAAACATGTCGTGTTCAAAATGAATGTAGTAGTTTTGATCAGGTTTTACGTAATTCTTAATAAACTGAATGAATTCTCTTTTATAGTCGTTACTTGATAATTGCAAATTGTATCTAATTTTAGATTTGTTAAACAAATATTCGATTTTTAATGGTGCTGGATTGTGTAAGACTTTTGTTATTATTATTTGTTGTTTTCCTATGTTCAATGGGGTATCTGTGTGTATTATACCTGCTATGTCATTTGTTTCTGTATTTGAGTGTATTGTAATTTGATCTGATTCTGAGTTTACGTGTACTATTTGTGATTCATTTTCGTTAGGGTTTTGTTGTTCTTTTATTGAATAGAGCCATTGTAAAGTTTTATGGTCGGTGAATATTTTAAATTTACGTCCGTACAAGTAGGGTCTAAAGTATTTTGTCGCCCAAATTATCGCGAGTAGTTCTTTTTCTATTGTTGAGTAATTAGTTTCATGCTTGTTTAACCCTGGAGTGAACGGGTGTTCATATTTCACACAAAAGGACGGGTTGGGTCTGACAAGCCCGGAAAAAGAACAGTAATATTTTTAAAATGAACGGATAATTCTCGTAGGTGAACACATATATCTTTAATAAAATTCTTAACGAACATATTCAACCAAAAACAAAATATATTTCTTCAAAAACAAAAAAAATATAAGAAAAATTACAAATATATAAATTTTTGGCAATGTTGCACTAATTGCTTCTTAAAGCACGCAAGTCTTGGAATTCTGCAGTGCATTCTTTGCAGACATCTACATTGTGCTCCAGGCAAACAAATTTGTGGCAGAAACGGCACCTGAATCTCGTTTTCCGATCTTTACAGAAAGCGCATCTTCCTCGTTTTTTCTCGATATTTTCAGCACTTGCTGGAAGCTCAGTGCCACTAATTCTGGCCGCAAGCTGTCGAATCTGTCTTGGTAAGTATTGGGAGTGTACTCTTGCCGTCATGTAACTCAAAAGAAGCTCCCTCCCAAGTTTCTTCAAAAAGATTCTTCGGGAATCATTTGGATGGTTGTCGCATTTTGAGTTGCTTTTATAAATCACGTACGCGTTTATCGCAGCGACGTTTAAGAGCCCATACAGAATAACCATGGGCCATCTACGAGTATTTCTGGCCACATTATATTTCGCAGAAAGTTGATCCACTGTATCAACTCCACATTTCGTCGAGTTATAAAATGTTATTATCTCAGGTTTTCTGGCGTCCAAAGATTCTGGATCAATACAGTCGTCAGGATGGAGCGTTGACAAGAGGATAACTTGTTTATTTTTTTTCGGAATGTACGAAACAATGGTCATGTCCTTTGTAAAACCAAACATGCTTGATTTTTCAAGCCTTTTGGTGAAAAACTCGTTCGGTATTTGCCTTTTGTTTTTTTTCAGGGTTCCAACAACTGTCAACTGATAATTTTGTAGCAAATTATTAGCAACTTCAACGGAAGTGAACCAATTATCCATTGTAACGTTTCTTCTTGATTTGGAAATTGGGAAACAGAGCCTGTTGACTACTTCATATGACGAATTACTTACGAAATAGGGACCTTCGGGCTGTTTACCACAATAAACCTCCATATTGTAAGTGTAGAATGAACGCGAGTCAACCAACGAAAAAACTTTCAAACCATACCGTGCTGGCTTATTTGGGATGTACATCCTGAAGCGGCAACGACCTCTGAATGCCAAAAGCATTTCATCAATAGTAGTGTACTTGCCCACACTGTAGTGCTTCTGACAGTTTTTTACTATCCCTTCAAATATTTCTCTCACTGGTGCCAAATTATCTTCATCTTTACGATCCTTCCTCGTTCGAATATCATCCATTCGTAAACATCGCATTAGGAAACGGAATCTTCTAAGCGCCATTGTGGCCGGAAAGATCTCTATACCCGTTCCATTAGAAGACCAAAATTCATAAATAGATGTTCTCCCTCCATGAAACACACCGGCGAAGTAGAGCAAACCATAAAGAGCTCTCATTTCCGGTATATCTGTTGGTCGAACATCGGATTTATCTGTATACCTCTCATTTACACTTTCAATATATATATTTGTACTTTCGACCAGTTTATTCATTATGACATCATCGAAAAATAGCTGCCAACATTCTTTTGGAGACGATGCATGCTTTGCAGGTCCAATTACTCCTGGTAGTCTCACAATTACGTTTTCCTGTCTTGTTCGAACATTTTTCACGAAGCAATGCTTGTTCCATTTAGTGCCATCTTTTGCACGATACTGTAAATGCTTACGGCCGCCGATAGTAGATTGGATAGCTTCTTCTTCATTTTCCTCTATTTCCTGCTCACTTTCCGTCTCATGGTCGCTTATTTCTATTTGTTTTGGATCGGCAACGGAACCCTCCGAATCCGAGAAATTTTCTTCGCTTAAGCTGACCTCTTCATGCATCCGTCTCAACCTTTCTACTTCCATTTCATATGAATTCATTTTTCTATCGAGCGAAATATCGATTTATAAAATTAACTGCTACTAAACGAAATGGAAAAAATAAACTTACGGCAAAGGACGGGTTGGGCCTGTGGGACCGAAATTGGCTGTAGTATCCGTGATACTCACGCCAATGTTTCTCAACTACTACAGTACATGCATTGTGATCTAGTTTGAAGGTACTGAAGTGCACAGATTCATGCGCGGCCCCAACTTGGATTAATCATTTGACTAAATTTGCTTGGGACTGACAGACCGAACCCGTGCACTCCAGGGTTAAATAGAATTTATAGATTATAAAATTAGCTTGGGATTTATTTTTACAGTTGGCAACTCTTTTCGTCGCTTACTTTTTCGCCGGTAACTTCTCATACATAGTTTGTGTTGGGTGCTGATGTGATAAGCAGTGTCAATAATATTACTGTGTTGTAGTGAACTGTGAGTGATTGTTGCCGAAATCATTGGATTAATAGCAAACGTGATAAATGTGGGTAAATCATTGTTATTCAGTGCGAGTTTCCTTAACATTCCCGAAATTATAAATTAGTTGTCGATTGTACATTGCTGTCGATGTCAGCTTATCCTTTCTGAAATCACAGGTCGTTTGAGATTTGTACATTGCTGTGGATGCATTCAGTATGTGTACTTCTCCTAGATATTTATTTAAGTAGCACACAATATGGAACTGTGAATTAATTATTATCGATATATTAATAAATATTTTTTGAAAAGTGAACATAACCTATCTATCTATACAGTGGGAAAGTTGAAATCTTTTATTTTAATTACTCCGGTTTTATTATAAAAGTGTTGTAATTTAACTATTGGAATTCTATTTTTTTTTTTTTAAATAAATATCTGCAGTGTCATGCACCGAACTTTCTTATACGCATATGGGTTAAACCACATCGTAGTTACATTATTTTTCTAATTTACAATATTTGTTCTAACCTTTAGATCGCTTTAACACTAAATATATATCTTAGAATAAATATTAAATGTCAAACTTCAAGTTATTTAAGTCTATTTTGTTAAACAATTGACAGGCGCAGATGATACGATTTATGTAACAATATATATAATAAGCAGAAATTTATTTTGAAACCAGTACTTTTTTTGGAAAAAAGATTCAAACAAAAGTTGTGTTAAATATAAATATCATTAATTTTTGTTAACAAAAATTTTCTGTCACTGTAACCATTTTTGAGTAATTGCAGAAACTGCAAAATATGACTAGAGTAAACATGCACTTCCGGTTGGAATATTGTTTTTAAAAATAAGAGGTTTTCGTGCTAGGCACATACAAATCTTAAGTTTAAAATTTCATAATTTTCCCTTTAGCCGTTTGGGCTGTAGAGCGCTCACATACACACAGACACACACACACAGACGGACGTCTTTCCAAAAATAGTTGGAATCGATTCAGGGAAGGTCAAAACGTATATTTCCGTTAAAATCTCGAGTTCGAAATTTTTCATGATTACAATACTTACTTATACTGCGTATAAGAAAGTAAAAATATAAATAGTTTACTGAAATATGTGTGAGACCAGAGAGTAGGGGGAGTTAGAAGAAACATAGCCACCAATTGAGAGAGTTTATGGCAGTAATCTTTAAATTTTCTAAATGACGCACTAACTACGAGATGTCGTGGTATTCGATAAAATAGTAAAAATTTGAAAGGATTAAATGTTAAATATATTTAATATATTTGCTTGCTATTTATCTAATCAAATTAAATTTCAGATGATTTTATACTGTATATTTAAAAAAATTATTTATTTCTTTTTTAGTATGTGTATCGGAATCCATTTTGCATTGCATAATAGATAGATGAACTGTCATTCGTTTTTATTAACTTATATACCTATCTAACGTGTGTGTTTTTAATCGTTTGGAATTGGCATTGTGAGGTTGTTACTTTCGAGAAATCTCTTTTTTTGGCATGTAAGTATTAAATCACAAATAAATAGTAAAACTTTGAAATGAAGTCTTTCATAATTTGTTCGTAGTATGCCCTTCCAAAACGATACTGTTGTGTTCCTGTTCGCTTTGATAGAGAAGAACGGCTTGCAAGTTTTCCGATAGTCAGAGCACTTATATAGTTGGAAAAATTCAACAATCCGCGGTTGCGCTCTATCCTACCTGCACATGTTTATGTGGATGTAATTTATCAGGAATGTATCACTTTATTGCTTGGAGATTTCTATATGAATGATATATTATAAATATGCAGAGTATTCATTTTTAAGTAATTTCTATTTTATTTTGTATACAATAAGTAAGTACTGTAATCGTGAAAAGTCATGGGTCATATGGTGCTCTTGGAGTAACTAATTGTTCTTAAAATGTCAAGATTCAGTTCAAATATCTGTTTTCCAATTCACTTAGATCTATAATGAATGGTAGTTTTGCCGAATTAATATTAATTTAATCTTTATAAAAAACTATTCATATTCGAGTGAAGGACCAAATTAAAGCCGAATATTATTAATATTTAATAATAAAAATATATTTCTTATATTAGTATTATATAAATATGTGTATGTTTTGTAAATTTTAATTTACTGAATTAGTAAAAATATTTGTATTGTTTAAAAAATGTTTTTTATTTAGAGGTAATGTCGTAGTTCCGTAGTGCTTCGCGTACGAAGTGGTGACGAATGTCAATGTGTTTTGTGCGTGAGTGAAACACTGGATTCGAAGCCAACTTCTGCGCCCCAATATTGTCGCAGAAAATAGTCATCCTGGTGACCATCGAGTTGAGACCCAGCTCCTTCAGGAGCCGATGGAGGTAGATCCCCTCCTTGACTGACTCCATGATGCTCATATACTCAGCCTCGGTGGAGGAGAGCGCCACAGTCTTTTGTTTTCTGGACTCCCAGGTTATTGCGGCTCTTCCAAATATGAAAGCAAAACCGCTATAGGAGTGCCTTTCCTCCGGATTACTGCCCAAGTCAGCGTCAACTAGTCCAGTTAATTTTTCACCTGTCGACCGGTAGACCAACCCCAAGTTCTTCGCCCCTTGTAGATAACGCAGAACACGTTTCGCCGCTATCCAGTGGACGTGTTGGTGACAGTCGTTGAATTGGCTCAACCAGCTCACCGCGTGTGCGATATCGGGTGAAGTGCCCACTGCCAAGTACATTAGGGAACTAACTAACTCTCGATATGGAACACAGGCAAAGCGTTCGAGACCGATGTCTGGCTTTCGCTGTTTCACGCAACTGCCTCTTCCACGACTTTCACGCGTAACGTTTCTGGTGAAGGTAATTCGTCTCTTGACTCAATGGCGCAACGAAAATTTTGGAAACTCGGTGGTAAGCTGTATAACAGCATAATTGCGAGCAAGTTAGGATTGATGTCTACCTCCATCTCCGCCAGTTTGTCAACGGCATCAAAAGAATTTTGTGAGGTATGTGCGAACATCATCGTCTTCGCTTATTCGCTGCAATGTTAGCTGCTTCAGTAGGGTTGCCATCCGAGCAGGACCTTTTGACAGATAAATACTTTCCAGTTTTAACCATACTGACTGTAGTAATGTTTTGATCTTGTTGTTTATATTATTTATAAGTTATAATATTATATTATAACTTATTATTCACTGTAAATCTATAACATTCAAGTCTTCTATATTGGTGTCCGTTTGTTGTCGTACTTCGACCTGTTCTGCGCTGCGGTCAGCGCGCTTGTTGACTTTGGAGCGAAGTGATAAATCTAAAATCTTAGATCTAAATACATGGTTCTAATATTATCTAACACATATTTATTTATGTACAACTTACTACACTGACCTCGCAGTGTCGCAGTTCTTAATCTGCTTCAGCTCCGTCGCGCTGATCGACAGGATGACGTCAGATTTCGCCATCTCGTCCTGGACCTACCAATGTTGTGCCGCCGCAACTGTACTCTGATCGACCGCATTAACCTCCGGTTTCCCCCGCACACCGTTTACATAGCCCCACGCATCATTCTTCACGAGGAGGGCTTGCATGTGTATCCGCCATGTATCATAGTTACTCTTGTTGAGTGGTTCAATTCTCCCGGCCGCGTACATCTCGTGATCGTTTCTTGCAAGGTGAGGTTAAGGGAGCACTTGGCTCTGGGTGTCGTAAAATTGCTAAGTGTTCGTCGTTCGTATCGCTATGTCTGGGCCCATAACCTGTTAAGTTTTATGAGGTATATATTTATATTTGAGCACTATATTTTTACATAACAGTCTTTGGTTACAGAGTTTTTTATTGTCTTCTTAAAAGATACAGAAAAAGAACACAATTGTTTATTTTCATAGTTACCAACGTTTACACCCGACTGGTGACACGTAACGGATTGAATTGTGTCGCGAATTTCAAACTCCAACATTTTTCGCTTATACAGGCTTAGTAGCCAATCCGAGCTTTTTGAGTCTTTTTTATGTTCCTGTAAACTTGTTTTGAGATATCGTTATGTTTGTCCTGTATATGTGCTCAAACAATTATTGCATAGAATTTTATATACAGAGTGATCCAAAATGAATGACCGCGCCGCCTCGTTCTGATTATTTGTTTGCCGTTTCGTTGTGCTAGTGAACTACGACTGACAACTCGCATTGGCGTGCATTGAATTTATACGTAAATGGTGTAAATTTTAATCTATTCGGGATGCTTTTGAAAAAGTCTAATTAAAATAGAAAAATAACACATAATTTTATTCATTACAAAAAATATTCAGAATGCCTGCACCACTTTCAATACATTTATTTACTCTTCTCTTTACACTTTCGAAAACCCTTATTAATTTCTCTGTTTCTAAACGTGCCCACGCCTCGGAAGTTACCGGCACGACGCTGGAGCAGTCTGACAAACACAACTGGCAACATAGCTAAATCTAAAAAAACCATGTAAAGCAATGTTACCAACTCCGAATAAACACAAACATAACCCATAAAATTGCCTCAATTATCAAATAACAGCCTAATAATACATCGGTAGCATAATTTTAGCTACTAATCTAATACTTTTTATTGACATGCACAATTATAAACGACTTTCAGATGAATATACAGCATTTATTTTAAGGCTATATAAAACCGTGGCCGCCAAAATACTTATGAGTTTTTTATTAAAATTAGAGTCGCAGGATTCGTGTGGAAATTTCATAGAATATTCATAAAACATATATCTATAAGATTCATAAGTCTTTTAGAAAAATGTGTTTAATTAGGGTGCCACCAATTAGCGCTGATTCCTCAAAATTTATGTGCATGATATTTATGAAAAAAATTCAAAATATTCTTAGAATACATAAGTAGAAGTACTAGAAATATTTTCAAAAACTGTGTCTAATTAGGGTACCAAAACGGTAACCGTGTGACTGGTAATAAGTAGCTTCGATTTATCAAAATCGGTGTGCAGGATATTTTTGAAAAATTTAATAAATATGCATAACTAGAAGTAGCGTAAATATTTTCAAAAATTATATTTAATTAGGGTACCGAAATAGTAACCGTGTGATATGTGGTACCAATCAACGTTGATTTAGCAACATTAGGGCACAGAATATTTTTGAAAAAATTTCAAAATATTCTTAGGATCCATAACTAGAAATAACATAAATATTTACAAAAACTGTGCCTTGTTAGGGTACCAGAATGGTAACCGTTTGACTGGTACTATGTAGCGCTGATTTCTCATTCTAAGGGAGAAGGATATTTCTGAAAAAATTTCCAAATATTCTTAGAATACATAACTAAAAGTAGGATAAATATTTTCAAAAAATGTTTCAATAAACATATCAATATACTACAAACAAATAAACATAAAAACAATAATGATAACATGTCCTTTTTACTTTCTTATACGCAGTATAAGTATTGCAATCGTGTGTGTGTGTGTGTGTGTGTGTGTTTGTGTGTGTTTGTGTGTGTTTGTGTGTGTTTGTGTATGTTTGTGTGTGTTTGTGTGTGTTTGTGTGTGTTTGTGTGTGTTTGTGTGTGTTTATGTGTGTTTGTGTGTGTTTGTGTGTGTTTGTGTGTGTTTATGTGTGTTTATGTGTGTTTGTGTGTGTGTGTGTTTGTGCGTGCGTGCGTGTGTATGTGTGTGTGTGTGCGTGTGTGCGTGCGCGTGCGCGTGTTCGTGTGTGCGTGTGTGTGTGTGTGACTGTGTGTCTGTGTGTGTATGTGTGTGCGCGCGTGTGCGTGTGTGGGCGTTGCGCATGCGTGTGTGCGTTTGTGCGTGTGTGCGTGTATGCGTATGCGCGTTGTGCGGGTGTGCGTGATGTGTGTGTATGTGTGTGTGTGTGTGTGTGTGTGTGTGTGTGTGTGTGTGTGTTTGTGAGCGCTCTACAGCCTTAACGAATAAAGGTAAATTTATGAAACCTTAAACATAAGCTTTGTATTACCCTGGCCGGAAAACCTTTTATTTTAACTGGAGGTGCTTGTTTACTCTGCGGTTTCTGCAATTATTCAAAAATGGTTGCACTTACAGAAAAATTATTACATCAAAAATTATAAATATCAGCAATTTGTATAACTTTTACTTAAAATTTTTTCCCAAACGGTACCGGAAACAAGTAAATGGCTCTTGAAATATCTTCTTATATTTATTTTTACATAAATCGTATCATCTGCGCATGTCAATTGCTTACCAAAAACAAATAGTACTTAAATAACTAGAAGTTTGACATTTAATATTTATTCTGAGAAATATATCTAGTGTAACAGTGTTCCTAAGGTTAGAACAAATATTATAAATCAGAAAGCTAATGAAAATTGAATGTGATTTAACCCAAAAGCGTATAAGAAAGTTCGGTGCATGACATTGCAGATGTTTTAATTTAAAATATTTAAAAATAGCAATACTATTGTGTTATGTTTTCATGACCATAGCAACCAAATAAACAGTTACTGTTATTTGCAAATATTCAATGTCAAAAGTGTTTTTGTAGCTATATTGTAATTTCATTTGTTTATTCACTTAAAAGTACTAGTACTGAATTGTCGACACACAACGTTACTAGTACAAAATATGCACTAAAATTTATTTTGATTGGCTGCAAAATTTAGAATTCTGCATTCTCATTGGTCTACTTTTGACAGATGACAGGTGAGTGGAATAGTCACAAAAATCCTGCGACTCAAATTTGAGCTATAAAGGCTTAAATATTGAGGTGTCAACAGTTGTTTTGAACTTGCAAATAAACACAGTAATTTGACCTGAAATTTACAGTTTATTGTATATACCAATTAAAATAAGTATATTTATAATATATATAATGGATGTATTAAGTTTCGGGCCTTTAAATAGAATTTATAGATTATAAAATTAGCTTGGGATTTATTTTTACAGTTGGCAACTCTTTTCGTCGCTTACTTTTTCGCCGGTAACTTCTCATACATAGTTTGTGTTGGGTGCTGATGTGATAAGCAGTGTCAATAATATTACTGTGTTGTAGTGAACTGTGAGTGATTGTTGCCGAAATCATTGGATTAATAGCAAACGTGATAAATGTGGGTAAATCATTGTTATTCAGTGCGAGTTTCCTTAACATTCCCGAAATTATAAATTAGTTGTCGATTGTACATTGCTGTCGATGTCAGCTTATCCTTTCTGAAATCACAGGTCGTTTGAGATTTGTACATTGCTGTGGATGCATTCAGTATGTGTACTTCTCCTAGATATTTATTTAAGTAGCACACAATATGGAACTGTGAATTAATTATTATCGATATATTAATAAATATTTTTTGAAAAGTGAACATAACCTATCTATCTATACAGTGGGAAAGTTGAAATCTTTTATTTTAATTACTCCGGTTTTATTATAAAAGTGTTGTAATTTAACTATTGGAATTCTATTTTTTTTTTTTTTTTAATAAATATCTGCAGTGTCATGCACCGAACTTTCTTATACGCATATGGGTTAAACCACATCGTAGTTACATTATTTTTCTAATTTACAATATTTGTTCTAACCTTTAGATCGCTTTAACACTAAATATATATCTTAGAATAAATATTAAATGTCAAACTTCAAGTTATTTAAGTCTATTTTGTTAAACAATTGACAGGCGCAGATGATACGATTTATGTAACAATATATATAATAAGCAGAAATTTATTTTGAAACCAGTACTTTTTTTGGAAAAAAGATTCAAACAAAAGTTGTGTTAAATATAAATATCATTAATTTTTGTTAACAAAAATTTTCTGTCACTGTAACCATTTTTGAGTAATTGCAGAAACTGCAAAATATGACTAGAGTAAACATGCACTTCCGGTTGGAATATTGTTTTTAAAAATAAGAGGTTTTCGTGCTAGGCACATACAAATCTTAAGTTTAAAATTTCATAATTTTCCCTTTAGCCGTTTGGGCTGTGGAGCGCTCACATACACACAGACACACACACACACACACACAGACGGACGTCTTTCCAAAAATAGTTGGAATCGATTCAGGGAAGGTCAAAACGTATATTTCCGTTAAAATCTCGAGTTCGAAATTTTTCATGATTACAATACTTACTTATACTGCGTATAAGAAAGTAAAAATATAAATAGTTTACTGAAATATGTGTGAGACCAGAGAGTAGGGGGAGTTAGAAGAAACATAGCCACCAATTGAGAGAGTTTATGGCAGTAATCTTTAAATTTTCTAAATGACGCACTAACTACGAGATGTCGTGGTATTCGATAAAATAGTAAAAATTTGAAAGGATTAAATGTTAAATATATTTAATATATTTGCTTGCTATTTATCTAATCAAATTAAATTTCAGATGATTTTATACTGTATATTTAAAAAAATTATTTATTTCTTTTTTAGTATGTGTATCGGAATCCATTTTGCATTGCATAATAGATAGATGAACTGTCATTCGTTTTTATTAACTTATATACCTATCTAACGTGTGTGTTTTTAATCGTTTGGAATTGGCATTGTGAGGTTGTTACTTTCGAGAAATCTCTTTTTTTGGCATGTAAGTATTAAATCACAAATAAATAGTAAAACTTTGAAATGAAGTCTTTCATAATTTGTTCGTAGTATGCCCTTCCAAAACGATACTGTTGTGTTCCTGTTCGCTTTGATAGAGAAGAACGGCTTGCAAGTTTTCCGATAGTCAGAGCACTTATATAGTTGGAAAAATTCAACAATCCGCGGTTGCGCTCTATCCTACCTGCACATGTTTATGTGGATGTAATTTATCAGGAATGTATCACTTTATTGCTTGGAGATTTCTATATGAATGATATATTATAAATATGCAGAGTATTCATTTTTAAGTAATTTCTATTTTATTTTGTATACAATAAGTAAGTACTGTAATCGTGAAAAGTCATGGGTCATATGGTGCTCTTGGAGTAACTAATTGTTCTTAAAATGTCAAGATTCAGTTCAAATATCTGTTTTCCAATTCACTTAGATCTATAATGAATGGTAGTTTTGCCGAATTAATATTAATTTAATCTTTATAAAAAACTATTCATATTCGAGTGAAGGACCAAATTAAAGCCGAATATTATTAATATTTAATAATAAAAATATATTTCTTATATTAGTATTATATAAATATGTGTATGTTTTGTAAATTTTAATTTACTGAATTAGTAAAAATATTTGTATTGTTTAAAAAATGTTTTTTATTTAGAGGTAATGTCGTAGTTCCGTAGTGCTTCGCGTACGAAGTGGTGACGAATGTCAATGTGTTTTGTGCGTGAGTGAAACACTGGATTCGAAGCCAACTTCTGCGCCCCAATATTGTCGCAGAAAATAGTCATCCTGGTGACCATCGAGTTGAGACCCAGCTCCTTCAGGAGCCGATGGAGGTAGATCCCCTCCTTGACTGACTCCATGATGCTCATATACTCAGCCTCGGTGGAGGAGAGCGCCACAGTCTTTTGTTTTCTGGACTCCCAGGTTATTGCGGCTCTTCCAAATATGAAAGCAAAACCGCTATAGGAGTGCCTTTCCTCCGGATTACTGCCCAAGTCAGCGTCAACTAGTCCAGTTAATTTTTCACCTGTCGACCGGTAGACCAACCCCAAGTTCTTCGCCCCTTGTAGATAACGCAGAACACGTTTCGCCGCTATCCAGTGGACGTGTTGGTGACAGTCGTTGAATTGGCTCAACCAGCTCACCGCGTGTGCGATATCGGGTGAAGTGCCCACTGCCAAGTACATTAGGGAACTAACTAACTCTCGATATGGAACACAGGCAAAGCGTTCGAGACCGATGTCTGGCTTTCGCTGTTTCACGCAACTGCCTCTTCCACGACTTTCACGCGTAACGTTTCTGGTGAAGGTAATTCGTCTCTTGACTCAATGGCGCAACGAAAATTTTGGAAACTCGGTGGTAAGCTGTATAACAGCATAATTGCGAGCAAGTTAGGATTGATGTCTACCTCCATCTCCGCCAGTTTGTCAACGGCATCAAAAGAATTTTGTGAGGTATGTGCGAACATCATCGTCTTCGCTTATTCGCTGCAATGTTAGCTGCTTCAGTAGGGTTGCCATCCGAGCAGGACCTTTTGACAGATAAATACTTTCCAGTTTTAACCATACTGACTGTAGTAATGTTTTGATCTTGTTGTTTATATTATTTATAAGTTATAATATTATATTATAACTTATTATTCACTGTAAATCTATAACATTCAAGTCTTCTATATTGGTGTCCGTTTGTTGTCGTACTTCGACCTGTTCTGCGCTGCGGTCAGCGCGCTTGTTGACTTTGGAGCGAAGTGATAAATCTAAAATCTTAGATCTAAATACATGGTTCTAATATTATCTAACACATATTTATTTATGTACAACTTACTACACTGACCTCGCAGTGTCGCAGTTCTTAATCTGCTTCAGCTCCGTCGCGCTGATCGACAGGATGACGTCAGATTTCGCCATCTCGTCCTGGACCTACCAATGTTGTGCCGCCGCAACTGTACTCTGATCGACCGCATTAACCTCCGGTTTCCCCCGCACACCGTTTACATAGCCCCACGCATCATTCTTCACGAGGAGGGCTTGCATGTGTATCCGCCATGTATCATAGTTACTCTTGTTGAGTGGTTCAATTCTCCCGGCCGCGTACATCTCGTGATCGTTTCTTGCAAGGTGAGGTTAAGGGAGCACTTGGCTCTGGGTGTCGTAAAATTGCTAAGTGTTCGTCGTTCGTATCGCTATGTCTGGGCCCATAACCTGTTAAGTTTTATGAGGTATATATTTATATTTGAGCACTATATTTTTACATAACAGTCTTTGGTTACAGAGTTTTTTATTGTCTTCTTAAAAGATACAGAAAAAGAACACAATTGTTTATTTTCATAGTTACCAACGTTTACACCCGACTGGTGACACGTAACGGATTGAATTGTGTCGCGAATTTCAAACTCCAACATTTTTCGCTTATACAGGCTTAGTAGCCAATCCGAGCTTTTTGAGTCTTTTTTATGTTCCTGTAAACTTGTTTTGAGATATCGTTATGTTTGTCCTGTATATGTGCTCAAACAATTATTGCATAGAATTTTATATACAGAGTGATCCAAAATGAATGACCGCGCCGCCTCGTTCTGATTATTTGTTTGCCGTTTCGTTGTGCTAGTGAACTACGACTGACAACTCGCATTGGCGTGCATTGAATTTATACGTAAATGGTGTAAATTTTAATCTATTCGGGATGCTTTTGAAAAAGTCTAATTAAAATAGAAAAATAACACATAATTTTATTCATTACAAAAAATATTCAGAATGCCTGCACCACTTTCAATACATTTATTTACTCTTCTCTTTACACTTTCGAAAACCCTTATTAATTTCTCTGTTTCTAAACGTGCCCACGCCTCGGAAGTTACCGGCACGACGCTGGAGCAGTCTGACAAACACAACTGGCAACATAGCTAAATCTAAAAAAACCATGTAAAGCAATGTTACCAACTCCGAATAAACACAAACATAACCCATAAAATTGCCTCAATTATCAAATAACAGCCTAATAATACATCGGTAGCATAATTTTAGCTACTAATCTAATACTTTTTATTGACATGCACAATTATAAACGACTTTCAGATGAATATACAGCATTTATTTTAAGGCTATATAAAACCGTGGCCGCCAAAATACTTATGAGTTTTTTATTAAAATTAGAGTCGCAGGATTCGTGTGGAAATTTCATAGAATATTCATAAAACATATATCTATAAGATTCATAAGTCTTTTAGAAAAATGTGTTTAATTAGGGTGCCACCAATTAGCGCTGATTCCTCAAAATTTATGTGCATGATATTTATGAAAAAAATTCAAAATATTCTTAGAATACATAAGTAGAAGTACTAGAAATATTTTCAAAAACTGTGTCTAATTAGGGTACCAAAACGGTAACCGTGTGACTGGTAATAAGTAGCTTCGATTTATCAAAATCGGTGTGCAGGATATTTTTGAAAAATTTAATAAATATGCATAACTAGAAGTAGCGTAAATATTTTCAAAAATTATATTTAATTAGGGTACCGAAATAGTAACCGTGTGATATGTGGTACCAATCAACGTTGATTTAGCAACATTAGGGCACAGAATATTTTTGAAAAAATTTCAAAATATTCTTAGGATCCATAACTAGAAATAACATAAATATTTACAAAAACTGTGCCTTGTTAGGGTACCAGAATGGTAACCGTTTGACTGGTACTATGTAGCGCTGATTTCTCATTCTAAGGGAGAAGGATATTTCTGAAAAAATTTCCAAATATTCTTAGAATACATAACTAAAAGTAGGATAAATATTTTCAAAAAATGTTTCAATAAACATATCAATATACTACAAACAAATAAACATAAAAACAATAATGATAACATGTCCTTTTTACTTTCTTATACGCAGTATAAGTATTGCAATCGTGTGTGTGTGTGTGTGTGTGTGTGTGTGTGTGTGTGTGTGTGTGTGTGTGTGTGTGTGTGTGTTTGTGTATGTTTGTGTGTGTTTGTGTGTGTTTGTGTGTGTTTGTGTGTGTTTGTGTGTGTTTATGTGTGTTTGTGTGTGTTTGTGTGTGTTTATGTGTGTTTATGTGTGTTTGTGTGTGTGTGTGTTTGTGCGTGCGTGCGTGTGTATGTGTGTGTGTGTGCGTGTGTGCGTGCGCGTGCGCGTGTTCGTGTGTGCGTGTGTGTGTGTGTGACTGTGTGTCTGTGTGTGTATGTGTGTGCGCGCGTGTGCGTGTGTGGGCGTTGCGCATGCGTGTGTGCGTTTGTGCGTGTGTGCGTGTATGCGTATGCGCGTTGTGCGGGTGTGCGTGATGTGTGTGTATGTGTGTGTGTGTGTGTGTGTGTGTGTGTGTGTGTGTGTGTGTGTGTGTGTGTGTGTGTTTGTGAGCGCTCTACAGCCTTAACGAATAAAGGTAAATTTATGAAACCTTAAACATAAGCTTTGTATTACCCTGGCCGGAAAACCTTTTATTTTAACTGGAGGTGCTTGTTTACTCTGCGGTTTCTGCAATTATTCAAAAATGGTTGCACTTACAGAAAAATTATTACATCAAAAATTATAAATATCAGCAATTTGTATAACTTTTACTTAAAATTTTTTCCCAAACGGTACCGGAAACAAGTAAATGGCTCTTGAAATATCTTCTTATATTTATTTTTACATAAATCGTATCATCTGCGCATGTCAATTGCTTACCAAAAACAAATAGTACTTAAATAACTAGAAGTTTGACATTTAATATTTATTCTGAGAAATATATCTAGTGTAACAGTGTTCCCAAGGTTAGAACAAATATTATAAATCAGAAAGCTAATGAAAATTGAATGTGATTTAACCCAAAAGCGTATAAGAAAGTTCGGTGCATGACATTGCAGATGTTTTAATTTAAAATATTTAAAAATAGCAATACTATTGTGTTATGTTTTCATGACCATAGCAACCAAATAAACAGTTACTGTTATTTGCAAATATTCAATGTCAAAAGTGTTTTTGTAGCTATATTGTAATTTCATTTGTTTATTCACTTAAAAGTACTAGTACTGAATTGTCGACACACAACGTTACTAGTACAAAATATGCACTAAAATTTATTTTGATTGGCTGCAAAATTTAGAATTCTGCATTCTCATTGGTCTACTTTTGACAGATGACAGGTGAGTGGAATAGTCACAAAAATCCTGCGACTCAAATTTGAGCTATAAAGGCTTAAATATTGAGGTGTCAACAGTTGTTTTGAACTTGCAAATAAACACAGTAATTTGACCTGAAATTTACAGTTTATTGTATATACCAATTAAAATAAGTATATTTATAATATATATAATGGATGTATTAAGTTTCGGGCCTTTAACCCTGGAGTGAACGGGTGTTCATATTTCACACAAAAGGACGGGTTGGGTCTGACAAGCCCGGAAAAAGAACAGTAATATTTTTAAAATGAACGGATAATTCTCGTAGGTGAACACATATATCTTTAATAAAATTCTTAACGAACATATTCAACCAAAAACAAAATATATTTCTTCAAAAACAAAAAAAATATAAGAAAAATTACAAATATATAAATTTTTGGCAATGTTGCACTAATTGCTTCTTAAAGCACGCAAGTCTTGGAATTCTGCAGTGCATTCTTTGCAGACATCTACATTGTGCTCCAGGCAAACAAATTTGTGGCAGAAACGGCACCTGAATCTCGTTTTCCGATCTTTACAGAAAGCGCATCTTCCTCGTTTTTTCTCGATATTTTCAGCACTTGCTGGAAGCTCAGTGCCACTAATTCTGGCCGCAAGCTGTCGAATCTGTCTTGGTAAGTATTGGGAGTGTACTCTTGCCGTCATGTAACTCAAAAGAAGCTCCCTCCCAAGTTTCTTCAAAAAGATTCTTCGGGAATCATTTGGATGGTTGTCGCATTTTGAGTTGCTTTTATAAATCACGTACGCGTTTATCGCAGCGACGTTTAAGAGCCCATACAGAATAACCATGGGCCATCTACGAGTATTTCTGGCCACATTATATTTCGCAGAAAGTTGATCCACTGTATCAACTCCACATTTCGTCGAGTTATAAAATGTTATTATCTCAGGTTTTCTGGCGTCCAAAGATTCTGGATCAATACAGTCGTCAGGATGGAGCGTTGACAAGAGGATAACTTGTTTATTTTTTTTCGGAATGTACGAAACAATGGTCATGTCCTTTGTAAAACCAAACATGCTTGATTTTTCAAGCCTTTTGGTGAAAAACTCGTTCGGTATTTGCCTTTTGTTTTTTTTCAGGGTTCCAACAACTGTCAACTGATAATTTTGTAGCAAATTATTAGCAACTTCAACGGAAGTGAACCAATTATCCATTGTAACGTTTCTTCTTGATTTGGAAATTGGGAAACAGAGCCTGTTGACTACTTCATATGACGAATTACTTACGAAATAGGGACCTTCGGGCTGTTTACCACAATAAACCTCCATATTGTAAGTGTAGAATGAACGCGAGTCAACCAACGAAAAAACTTTCAAACCATACCGTGCTGGCTTATTTGGGATGTACATCCTGAAGCGGCAACGGCCTCTGAATGCCAAAAGCATTTCATCAATAGTAGTGTACTTGCCCACACTGTAGTGCTTCTGACAGTTTTTTACTATCCCTTCAAATATTTCTCTCACTGGTGCCAAATTATCTTCATCTTTACGATCCTTCCTCGTTCGAATATCATCCATTCGTAAACATCGCATTAGGAAACGGAATCTTCTAAGCGCCATTGTGGCCGGAAAGATCTCTATACCCGTTCCATTAGAAGACCAAAATTCATAAATAGATGTTCTCCCTCCATGAAACACACCGGCGAAGTAGAGCAAACCATAAAGAGCTCTCATTTCCGGTATATCTGTTGGTCGAACATCGGATTTATCTGTATACCTCTCATTTACACTTTCAATATATATATTTGTACTTTCGACCAGTTTATTCATTATGACATCATCGAAAAATAGCTGCCAACATTCTTTTGGAGACGATGCATGCTTTGCAGGTCCAATTACTCCTGGTAGTCTCACAATTACGTTTTCCTGTCTTGTTCGAACATTTTTCACGAAGCAATGCTTGTTCCATTTAGTGCCATCTTTTGCACGATACTGTAAATGCTTACGGCCGCCGATAGTAGATTGGATAGCTTCTTCTTCATTTTCCTCTATTTCCTGCTCACTTTCCGTCTCATGGTCGCTTATTTCTATTTGTTTTGGATCGGCAACGGAACCCTCCGAATCCGAGAAATTTTCTTCGCTTAAGCTGACCTCTTCATGCATCCGTCTCAACCTTTCTACTTCCATTTCATATGAATTCATTTTTCTATCGAGCGAAATATCGATTTATAAAATTAACTGCTACTAAACGAAATGGAAAAAATAAACTTACGGCAAAGGACGGGTTGGGCCTGTGGGACCGAAATTGGCTGTAGTATCCGTGATACTCACGCCAATGTTTCTCAACTACTACAGTACATGCATTGTGATCTAGTTTGAAGGTACTGAAGTGCACAGATTCATGCGCGGCCCCAACTTGGATTAATCATTTGACTAAATTTGCTTGGGACTGACAGACCGAACCCGTGCACTCCAGGGTTAATGTTCTTCTAGCGTATGCTACTGGTAGATCGCTGCCGATATTGCCTTGTGATAATATTGCTCCGATTGCAAAATTGCTTGCGTCTGTTGTCAGTATAAATGGTTTTTCGAAATTAGGGTATTGTAAGATGGGTTCATTTATTAGTAGATTTTTGCATAGTTCAAATGTTTCAACGTATGTTTTTTCCTGTATGTTAATTGTTTTGCCTTTCTTTAAATTGTTAGTCAGTGGTTTGGTTAATTTTGCGAAATCTTTTATAAACTTGCGATAATAACCTATAAGTCCCAAGAAGCCTTTTAGTTGTTTAGTTGTTTTAGGTATTGGAAATTTTTTGATTGCTTCAATTTTGTTTGGGTCTGGTTTTATTCCGTTTCTAGTTATAACATGTCCTAAATAGTTTGTTTCTTTTTTTAAAAAATTCCGATTTGTCTAATTGTATCTTTAGGTTAGCGTTTTGTAATCTGTCAAATATTGTTTTTAAATTTTGAATTTGTTCCTGAAGGGAAGTCTCGAATATTAGTATGTCATCTAAATAAACGATACAAATTTTTCCGATTAGACCACGTAGGACGTTGTCCATTACGCGTTGGAAGGTTGCAGGTGCGTTCTTAAGACCGAAGGACATGCGAGTAAACTCGTAATGTCCGTTGTCTGTGTTAAATGCGGTCTTTTCTACGTCTTTGGGTTCGATTTCGATTTGGTGAAATCCGGAAGCCAAATCAAGGGTGGAAAAGTACTGACATTTACCTAATTTGTCTAATAGGTCGGTTATGTTTGGTATTGGGTATTTGTCGTCTATTGTTTGTTCGTTAAGTTTTCTGTAGTCTATTACGATTCTCCATTTTTGTTTCCCGCTCGCGTCTTGTTTTTTGGGTACGATCCAGATTGGAGAGGACCAAGGTGAATGCGAAGGTCTGATGATGTTTTGGTCTAGCATTTTGTTGATTTGAGTTTCTACTTCTATTTTGTGTATGTGTGGGTATCGATATGTTTTAGTGTAACATGGTGTTTCATCTTTTAAGTTTAATTTGTGTTTTATTTCATTTGTAAATGTTAGTTGATTTGTTTCTTGGTGAAATAAATGTGAATATTGATTAATTAATTTTTCTAGTTGATATTTTTCTTCTGAGTTTAGGTGTTCGATACGTAATTGATCTGTTATTGGAACTTCGTGGGGTTCTACATTGTTTAATTCGAAAAATTGTAATGGCTGTGTGTTCATAGTCATATTTTCTGTTATTATTATCTCCGCGACGGTTGTATTGTAGACTGGGAAAAAGTATTCATGATTTTTAATTTTAGCAATACCTTCTGGTATGTGTAATCCGATTACGTTCATTTCTTTGATAAGACCATCTCCGTTTCGGATGTTCTCACATTTAAAATTTATAAATTCTCTAGTTTTAGGTGCTATCATTTTTGTTGGCTTTGATTTTGTTATATTTTTAAGTTTGTGCAATTTAATTTCTTTATGTGGAAGAATGAGTAATTCTCTAGTTAGTTCTAAAATTGATTTTATTTGTTTTAGTTGATCTAATCCGATTAAAATATCAAATTCCTTATGGAAATCAAAAATGTAGTATTCTAAATTAGTTTCAATTTTAAATATTTTTGGACTTGGTATAATGATTTTAAACAATCCTTTCTCTGTTCCGGTTGCTGTGGATATTTCAAGAGGTTCCGAGTTATAATTATTAGGGTAAAATGTTTGGGCTGCACGATTGGTTATAAATGATCGGGTACTATCGGTATCTATCATTACTTTTAAGTCGTTGTCGGGTAAAATGAAGTGTAATAATTCGCTTGTATAAAAATGGTTGTTCATTAATTCTGCGATTGGATTTCCGAGGCTGTTATTTGAAAATTTCCGTCTTCATAATATTGCGTATCATCAGATTCGGTTTCATTATTTACTATGAATTGTTCGTCACAGTTATAGATTTGTTGTTGCTGATTTTCTAATTCGATTGCGTATTCTGTGCTATTTTGTGTATCATATTCGTTAATTTGTGTATTGAATAATTCCTCTGATATGAAATTAGGTGTTCTGTTATAGGGCAAATTATTTTGTGTTTCAGGTCTGGGTGAGGGTTGTTGGTTGAATTGTGGTCTTTGTGTATAATTAGTGTTACGTGGTGTAAAAGTTTGCCTGGTGCACACGCTCATTGGTGTTGGTTTATATTGTTGTGTGGGTTGTCTGTATTGTTGTATGGGTTGTCTGTATTGTTGATTGGGTTGTTTGAATTGTGCGGGTTTGTATTGTTGTACGGGTTGTTTGTATTGTTGGGTATGTGGTCTGTATGGTTGGTTGAGATATTGATTCTGGTTGTTGTTATGGAATGGTCTGAGTGGGATTCTGTTAGTTTGTGGGTTTGATAACGGTTTATTTATGTCCGATTTAAATGGTCTAGGTGCCTTACTTATTTTTGCCTGTACACTATAATCGTTTGTTAATAAGCGACCGGCTTCGTCTAATGATTTTGGTTGTCTAGTCCTCAACATGTCGCCCAAGGGTTCATGTAAGGTCGTGAGGAAAACGCGTAGCCATAGTTCTAAGACATGAGTGGTGAACACGGGGATTACGAGTACGCCTAATGTTGACTGTACAACTGTGAGGGTGCGTCCCATATGATCTTTTATTCTCCGTAAATATTCTAATGGTGTTTCATTTTGAGATTGATTGAATCTACCGATTTCTATACAAAGTGTATAAAAGTCTCTACTTTCGTCATTATACGATTCTTGCAGAATACTTTTAATTTCTGCCCACGTGGAGATAATTCTCCCATTGATCTGTTTTTTCGCGTCTCCTTCGAGTTTTGCAATTAGTATATTTAGTAATAATTTATTTTTTGCAGGATTTGCAGTATCGCTGCAAAGTTCTATGAAAGTCTCTGCGGACGATAGGAATTGGCGAAGGCTTTCCTTGTCGCCATGGTATTTAGGTACACTTTCTACTAACACTGAAGTTATAGGGAGTGCCATTTTAATTTAATAATGTGCTTTAGAATTTAAAATTCTACAATCAGTTTATTTACTGTTTTAAATATTTTTATGATATTTACTTTAGAATTTTCCTAGCTTAAATTTCTTGTTTGCCGTCAAGGTTAACGGGGTCGTAAATCATTGAATATGCTTTGATTTTGGAATATTGAAACAACGAGTACTTACAGTTTCATCCTAGAGAACGGGTAGATGCACTGCACTGGTTTTAGGATGTTGAAGTTGAGGTGCTCGTTCGTCGGCTGCTTACTAGGGCTCGTACTCTGCTTGGCTTTTTGAACTGCTTCTTCTGGTCCGGAACCTTCGTTACGATTCTCGTGCTGGACTCGGGCTTGGGTTTCTATAGCTGGTTTCTTAGTTGTAGACGTTGGTTGCAATTAACTGATTCATATGGTGGTGATCAGCTAAATGACGTTAACGTCTTTGAAAAAAAACTGATTTTTGAATAATTTAAGCAGTTGAAAAAGTAACGGATACGGCAGGAATCGAACCCGCGACCATCGGTTTCGCGCCGATCATTCATTTTTCATTTTCAAAAGACTTTATTTATATTTTTAACAAATACATTTCATATACATTTATTAACAATAACATATATTTGGAACATATGCGGGTATTTATAAGAGTTCCTACTCACAAGGGTGTAAATCTTGGTGTGATTGTGTTGTGTGTAATTACAGATAATTGTGTAGATGTCTAAATGTTATGATTTTATATACAATTTTGATGTGTTAGGATTGCTTCTATGGGAAAGGAGGTGCCAGAAAACCCATTTAACATTTTACATACTTATAAACTACCTTAATTAATATTTACAATATTTACAAAATTTTATATTTTTATTTTTTTGACATAGGTTGGCAACACTGCTGAAGGTGACCCCAGCCCATGTGTCACGTTTGTTTGTGGTTATGTTCACTTTTTTGTTGTTTTAAATGGAATTATGTTTCAGATTCTTCAAGACGACTAAGTTTCCGCAATTCGGATTAGTTAATTAATGCTACGTGTTCTCAAGGACGCGCTTGCTAAAGACTTGAAGGGTCTGATAAGGGAGCTTATGTTTTAATCGAAATGGGGTGTTGTGTTTACGTATTGCCGTCATGTTACGGGTGAGAGTGTTGTGTTGTATTTGTGTGGTGTAGAATTTTTCTGATATTTGTTTTATGTGTTGAGTTAAGAATGTAAAATTTGTTTGTGTGTGAAGGTCAATCAATGTTGTGTATCTATCTAACCGAGCTGACAAACGGAGAGATTGGTTCTGGACTCGTTGGAGCGCAGTGAGGCTTGACTTGGACGCACCACACCATACCGGAGCTGCGTATGTGAGTATGGGACGTATTATTGATTTGTATATTAGGATTTTATTTTTTATGGTTAATGGACTGTTTTTTGACAGGAGCGGATAGAGGAGGCGTATCGTGGCGTGTGCTCTAGTAATGGATTTGCGAATATGAGGCCAATGATTGAGGCGCTCGTGAAGGTGAACCCCCAGGTACTTGACCTGGGTTTGTGGGATGCACTTGTGATTATGAATAGTTAGATGAGTGAACACCTTGATGTTGGAATATTTGCGACGAAAGACGATGGTTTCGGTTTTGTCTGCGTTGATTGAGATTTTCCAGAGAGCCCAATATGGAATGAGTTTGTTGATGTGAATTTGTAGCTGTGACACCGCTACCTGCGCACTGAACGAGTGCGCATAAATAGCGGTGTCGTCTGCGTACATTGCAATTTTTGTTTTTGGAAATGTAGGGATATCGCTTAAGTAAAGATTGAAGAGGACGGGACCAAGGACACTGCCTTGCGGGATTCCTGCCACAATGGGTTTGACGGACGACATTGTGTTATTAATTATGACTCTGAAGGATCGGTTTAGTAAGTATGAATTTATCAGTTTAATTATTATAGGTGGGAATTTGAGAGTAATCAGCTTGTGTATGAGTCCTGCTATCCAGACTCTATCGAAAGCTTTTTCGATGTCCAGCAGGACCATGGCTGTAACGTTATTTTTGTTAAAGTTTATACTGACGTCTGTTGCAATTCTGCATACCTGCTGAACAGTATTGTGTTTCGGTCTGAAGCCGAACTGAAAATCAGGTATGAGTTTTTGCTTTTTGATTATTGCGTTTACTCTAGATAGGATTATTTTTTCAGCTATCTTGGACATGGAATTTAACAAAGAAATTGGGCGATAGCTGAGCGGGAGGGTTTTGTCCTTATTTGGTTTGTGGATTGGGAACACTGTGGCAGTTTTCCAGGCAGCTGGGAAGTGTTGAAGTTTTATTATGGAATTAATTAGGTAATGTAGATGGACTATTGATTTTTTGGAGAGGTTTTTGAGGATAACATTTTCTATTTTATCAGGACCAGGAGCTTTGCGATTGGCTAGGGTACGGATAATTTGGAAAATTTCTCTGGGAGAGGTAAGGAATTTATGTGTGTTGTGTTCTGTATGATTATTACGAAGAAACGCAAGCGTTTCTTCAACTAAACGGTTCTGTGTTTGTGTATTTGGTGCAATTCGGTGATTTTGCTCGAAGGTGTCGGCGATGCTCTCTGCTTTTTGAGCATCTGTGACCGCCATCGAGCCGTTATGGTTTAATGTGGGGATTGGATGGTAGGGGCGCTTTAGAATTTTGGAAACTTTCCATAGGGAATTGTCGTTGGGGTTTAGAGTGGAAAGTTTTTGTGTCCAGATGTTGTTTGAGTGAGTAGAAATGAGTGATTTAATTTGTGTCGTTAGTGATTTATATTCTAGTCTGAAACTGGGGTCTCTGGTCCTCTGCCACCGTCTACGTGCATGATTCCGTTGTGAAATGATATCCGCTGTACTTTGGGGTAGGTTGAGTTTGTGGGGTTTAATTATTAGATTTTGTGTATGATCTTTTTTAGCTCGATTGATTGCGCATGTAAATGTGTCGATCTCTTGCTCCAGCTGAGCTGGAGATAGGATGTTGTTGTTAATTTTAATGTATGAATCTAATGTTTCGCGAAATTCCTTCCAGTTCGTATGTTTATATGAAGTTATCGTACGAGTGTGATTTTCTATGAGTTGATGTTGCAACTGGAAGGTGATCGGGTTGTGATCCGAGCTAAGTTCTGGGAGTGAAAGAGGGTGTGTTATATTTTTGACATTTTTATTAATGATTAAATCGATCGTGGTAGGCCTCATACCATTCTCGGGGTAGTGGGTAGGATCGTCGGTACATAGGACAATAGCTGCGTGTGTCTGAACGTATTTTGCTAATGTGCGGCCGTTAATGTTAGTGTGATGACAGTTCCAGTCTGCGTGAGCTGCATTCAAGTCTCCCACAAGGAGTGTCTTGGTTTTACGGAGGATGGACGATAGGTCTTGTGTTGTGAAATGGTTAGAAGGTCGGTTATAAGCTGCGGTAATGGTTGTGTTGTCTGGAAGTAGTATAGATACTACCTCCAGCGAGGATGGGGGCGGAGCTAAGAGGGAGTGGCTTACGTTGTTCCTCACTAACGCTGCAACTCCTCCAGACTTTTTATGACTTTGATTTGGTCTGTCAGCCCGGTAGATAGTGTAGTGTGTGAATTTCGTTAATAGTAATAATTAAAAAATATTTCTATTTCATGTACTGTGCGGGTTTCCGTACCTAGTAGCCTACGTTACAATTATTCGTTGTCAATATCACAGTGTGAAGTCTTCGAACGTATTTGTTAACACTTGGCAATTGAAGCAGTTGAAAAGGGACGGTTGTGGTCAGTGGATGCGTAGCTGAGTTGGTTAGAGCGATCGGCGCGAAACCGATGGTCGCGGGTTTGATTCCTGCCGTATCCGTTACTTTTTCAACTGCTTAAATTATTCTTAGATGTACCTTAACGTGAATTTCGTTAATAGTAATAATTAAAAAATATTTCTATTTCATGTACTGTGCGGGTTTCCGTACCTAGTAGCCTACGTTACAATTATTCGTTGTCAATATCACAGTGTGAAGTCTTCGAACGTATTTGTTAACACTTGGCAATTGAAGCAGTTGAAAAGGGACGGTTGTGGTCAGTGGATGCGTAGCTGAGTTGGTTAGAGCGATCGGCGCGAAACCGATGGTCGCGGGTTCGATTCCTGCCGTATCCGTTACTTTTTCAACTGCTTAAATTATTCTTAGATGTACCTTAACGTGAATTTCGTTAATAGTAATAATTAAAAAATATTTCTAATTCAACTGATTTTTGTTTCACTGAGTCCGTCAAAACTCTTTTATTAATCTTACATGTGTCTACAAGATAAATGACATCTGATATTTCTTTAACATTAGCTTTTATAAACTTTGTGAGATTTATTTGACACCTGTTTACAAGAATAGGTTTTAGCATAATCATCAGAAGTGACTTTAATTATATTTAACTATTGTTGGATTATACAGAGTCCGTTATATAATACTAGAGGCTATATTTTATATAACTTATATATA
>OX063275.1:10702973-10715473 GCA_944039245.1 Nebria salina | reverse complement strand
CACATTTTTATTAGTTTTCTAATTAATAATATTTTACTAACCTTTGGAACCCCTTTGCAATAAATACATTTCATAGAATAAATATTAAATGTCAAACTCCAAATTAGATGGTTTTTTACTTTCTTGTACGCAGTATGAGTAAGTATTGTAATCATGAAGAATTTCGATGTCGAGATTTTAACGGAAATATACGTTTTGACCTTCCCTTCACCGATTTAGACTATTTTTGATATGACGTCCGTCTGTGTGTTTGTGTGTGCCGTTGTTTGTGTGCTCTACAGCCTGGCATGTGCACCACCTATTTTTGAAAAAAGAATTCAAACCGAATGTTCTTGTTTACTCTAGTCGAAAAGATTACTCGTTTCAAAATAATGGCTATTGAAATTTCTTCATATTATATTTATTTTTACATAAATCGTATCATCTGCGCCTGTCAGTTGATTAACAGAAAAGCTAAAATAATTTGTGGTTTGACATTTAATATTTATTCTTAGAAATATATTTAGTAAAACAACTGCAGTGTCATGTACCGGACTTTGTTATACGCATTTAGGTTAAACCACATCGTAATTTCATTATTTTTCTAGTTTATAATATTTATTCTAACCTATAGATCGCTTTTACACTAAATATGTTTCTTAGAATAAATATAAAATGTCAAACTTCAAATTATTTAAGTCTATTTTGTTAAACAATTGACTGGCGCAGATGATACGATTTATGTATAAATAAATATAATAAGAGGAAATTTAAATAGCCGTTATTTTGAAACCAGTACTCGTTTTGGAAAAAAATTTCAGACAACAGTTGTGCGAAATATAAATACCGTTAATATTTACTTTCTTATACGCAGTATATGTAACTATTGCAGTTATGAAAAATTTCGATCTCGAGATTTTAACGGAAATATTCGTTTTGACCTTTCCTGAATCGATTCCAAATATTTTTGGAATGACGTCCATCTGTGTTTGTGTGTGTGTGTATTTGAGCGCTCTACAGCCCAAACGGCTAAAGGGAAAATTATGAAATTATAAACTTAAGATTTGTATATGCCTGGCAAGAAAACTTCTAATTTTTGATAGCAATATTCCGACCGCAAGTGCAAGTTTACTCTAGTCATTTTTTGCAGTTTCTGCAATTACTCAAAAATAGTTGCAGTTACAGAAAAATTGTTACAATAAAAATTATAGATATTAACATTTTGTATAACTTTTATATGAAAGGTTTTCCCCAAACGGAACCGGAAACAAGAAAATGGCTCTTGAAATTTCTTATTATATTTATTTTTACATAAATCGTATCATCTGCGCCTGTCAATTGTTAATCAAAAAAAGCAAATCCACCTTAATTAATTTGAAGTTTGACATTTTATATTTATTCTAAGAAATATATTTGGTGTAAACGTGTTCCAAAGGTTAAAACAAATATTATAAATTAGAATAATAATGAAAATAGGATGTGATTTAACCCAAAAGCGTATAAGAAAGTTCGGTGCATAACACTGCAGATGTTTTTATTTACTTGAGATCATATATTAAATATTTTGAATTCCTATTTGTTGGAATGTATGAGATCGATATGTGTTCTAAGTTATCGAGCGACTATGGTACCATCGTGCCGTGTGAAAGGGAACTCACTGTTACCTGCTAGATATCAGAATTCTGTTTTACCAACAAGTAGTGAGTCCCAGAGAGTAGGGGGAGACGGATCTTAATGGGTGCTTTCCAGCTAGGTACAAAGTTAACACTGTGTAACACAGTGTATGATAACTGCGTTCCAACTACGCCAGAGTACGACTCAACTCGACCCTGCCATACCAGAGATTAATAATCTCTGGCCATACACAGCTAAAAAGCAAAGTCTGGTGCCGTATTAGTTATTCGCATACCAACTATTACAAAATTTATATGTGTGTTATCACTGCGTCCCGCGTAAATTACAACATAACAATATTGTACTTGTGCATTTTCGGCTTGGATTGATATGTTAAATATTTAATTAAATTGCACACTTCGAATTTGATTAATATAATTCATTATTAATAGGTTCTTATTGAATTTGTCAGGATCTAGGGATAAATGACTTTCGCGCACTCTATTGGGTAGAGTACGTTACTGCACGTGTTCCAACTAGCAATCGACACTGTGTTTGAGAATGTCTGACTTTCATGGTAAGCACCCAATGTTATATACCTCCAACAAAGTTTGACTTCATGGTTTAGTTTACGCATAAACCGCGAAGAGCCTGTTTTTTTTTTTGGTAGTCCAGGATAGGTACACCTTTACTTTTCGTGTTTCCACGAAAAGCAAAAGTATCAAAGGTACCTCTATATAAAAAACATTATTTAAACAATACAAATATTTTTACTAATTCAGTAAATTAAATTTTATATAACATACACATATTTATATACTAATAATATAAAAAGTATATTTTTATTACTGAATATTAATAATATTCGGTTTTTATTTGGCCCTTCACTCGAATATGAATAGTTTTTTATGATAAATAAAGTAAATGTTAATTCGGCAAAACTACTATTCATTATATTTCTAAGTAAATTGGAAAGCAGATATTTGAACTGAATCTTGACATTATAATAACAATTAGTTACTCCAAGAGCACCATATGACTCATGACTTTTCACGATTACAGTACTTACTTATTGTATACAAAGTAAAATAGATATTACTTAAAAATAAGCACTCTGCATATTTATAATATATCATTCATATAGAAATCTCCAAGAAATAAAGTGATACATTCCTGATAAATTACATCCACATAAGTGGTTCCATAAACATGTGCAGGTCGGATAGAGCACAACCGCTGACTGTTGAATTTTTCCAACTATATATGGACAAGTGTTCCGACTTTCGGAAAACTTGCGAGCCGTTCTTCTCTATCAAAGCGAACAGGAACACAACAGGATCGTTTTTGGAAGGGCATGCTTACTACGAACAAATTATTAAAGACTTCATTTCAAAGTTTTACTATTTATTTTTGATTTAATACTTACATGCCAAATAAGAGATTTCTCAAAAGTAACAACCTCACAATTCCAATTCAAAACGATTAAAAACACACACGTTAGATATATAAGTTAATAAAAAACGAATGACAGTTCATTTATCTATTATGCTATGCAAAATGGATTTCGATATACATTCTAAGAAATAAAGAAATAATTTTTTTTTAAATATACAGTATAAAATCATCCGAAATTTATTTTGATTAGGTAAATAACAATGAAATATATATATAACGTTTAATCCCTTCAAATTTTTACTATTTTATAGGATACACGACATCTCGTAGTTAGTACGTCATTTAGAAAATTTTAATGATTACTGTCATAAACTCTCTCCATTGGTGGCTATGTTTCTTCTAACTCTCCCTACTCCCTGGCAAGTCTCGCGCAGTTCCATGGTTGCAACGTGCACACAATAAATATTGTATACGTTTATCACTAATAAAGAAGCTCAGTTACTTTTCGAAACCAACGTTTTTCTGTCACTATTAAGTTAAATTGAATTGGAAAAAGATAATGAAAATTTGTAATTTTTTCGTTAAAAACATCTGCAGTGTCATGCACCGAACTTTCTTATACGCATATGGGTTCAACCCATTCGTAGTTTCTTTCTTTTTCTAATTTATAATATTTGTTCTAACATTTGAAACACTTTTACACTAAATTTATTTCTTAGAATAAATATAAAATGTGAAACAAAAATTGACAGGCGCAGATAATACGATTTATGTATAAATAAAGATAATATGAAGAAAGCTATTATTTTGAAACCAGTACTCTTTTTGGAAAACAAAATTCAAACAAAAGTCGTGTGAAATATAAATACCGTTAATTTTTGTCCATAAAATTTTTCTGTAACTGTAACCATTTTTGAGTAATTGCAGAAACTGAAAAAGATGAAAGTAAACCGGTACTTGTGTGTGCGTGTGTGTGCGTGTGTGTGCGTGTGTGTGTGTGTGTGCGTGTGTGTGCGTGTGTGTGCGTGTGTGTGCGTGTGTGTGCGCGTGTGTGTGCGTGTGTGTGTGCGTGTGTGTGCGTGTGTGTGCGTGTGTGTGTGTGCGTGTGTGTGCGTGTGTGTGCGTGTGTGTGAGTGTGTGTGTGTGTGTGAGTGTGTGTGTGTGTGTGTGTGTGTGTGGGTGTGGGTTTGCGTGTGTTAAAAAAAAATCACTGTTAAAATATTGCTTTGGTCTGTAATAATCAATAATATTATAGTTGAGTAATTATTGCCCATGTGAATAATAAATATATATAAATTGCAGATCTAGAATACACTTATGAACGTCAGACTAAGATTGGTAGCGACACAGTAGATCTATCCATAGATCATTGGGATGATGAAACTATAATGAACTGTATAATTGACATGTATGAAAAAAACAATAAAAATTACGAGACGTGTAATTTGAACAAATTTAAGGGCTCAAAATTGAGAAATTTGGATATAAATTTTTTTTCGGATGCAGATCCTGATGATGGCAAATGGTTATATGAAAAAGTGCAAGAATTATGTCGATCCTCAGAAAGTAAGTATGATTAATACAATAATAAAAATTTATTAATTATTTTCTACGATAGTTAATTAATTATTATTTTACTGAATTTATTTATTCATTCATGATATTCAACTACGCTTTTAACAGAAAGAAATTACTTTGAAGTAAATTACATCTAGGATTATTATTTAAATATTTGTTTTTTATTTATATTAATTTCTTACTACACAAATATCGATAAAAATCAAGATTGCGAAGCAAGTGTTTATTATTTTAAGCTAAAGTATAGAAATATTAACGATAATATATAATCAATTTTTACAGCTGAGGTTAAGTCACCTGTACAGATTAAACGCCAACGTGGTAGGCCAAAATTGCCAAATAAAAATATTAAAGAAACAGGTAGTTATTTTTATGTATGCTATTTGGCATATATCGTATTTGAATTATATTAGTGCATATATTTATTTATTTATTAATTTCTATTAATATCTTACGAATGTTCCATATTCTTTTGGTAAGGTTTTTGGTATTTATCTTGTGTTGATTTAAATATATAAGTGAATTATATTTAAGATTTAAAATAAAAAATTGTTTGTTTAATTATTATGTTTTGTATGATTATAAACTAAAAATTAATAAATGAACTATGATTCTATTATTGTTTACTTTTAGAGCATCGTACTGGAAAACTCTGGGAATTTATTAGAGATCTATTGCATAACCCAAAATATTGTCCGACGCTTATAATGTGGGAAGATCACAATAAAGGAATATTTCGATTTGTTAGTAGTAAAACTGTTGCAAAATTATGGGGCAGTATGCGAGGCAACGCGCAAATGAATTTTGGAAAATTCAGTCGAGCATTGCGGTACTCGAATAGAATAATGTAATCTAGTTTAAAATTGTTTCCAATGTTTATTATGGTATTTGCAGGTATTATTATATAAAAGAAGTATTTCAACCAGTATATGGCAAACAATTGGTCTACAGTTTTGGTAAAAAAGCAAAAGATTGGTGTCGTTACTATTTTAAGTGGGGCGGCAATGAACTCGAACAGATGAGGTTTCAATAATATTTTACACACACATTTTCGTTATATATTTAATGAGATTTCAAAACAAATATTTGACACTCGACTTATAACAATTTACTAACGTGAACTTGTTTTCAGGCGTGGACGCAGCCGCGCGACAAGTACCAACCTAACGCTAGTTACACGAATCTGGGAATAGTTAACTTTGACACTCCTCCTTAACTATTACAGAGCGTAGGTTTTCGAAGGTCTTTCTAATCAGGGGTTTGGTCAGTATGTCCGCCAACTGATTGAGACTGGCTACGTGCTCCAACCTGACGGTCTCCCCTACGTGCTGCTGGATGAACTTCCTCGGAATTTCGATGTGTTTCTTCCCTTTGGTAGTCTTCCCTTCATGAGCACTGTGAAGCATGTGTATCGCTGATTGGTTGTCCACGAGGAGAGGGATTGGCTGGTCAGCCATCACCTCCAGCTCGCAGGCAATTCTCTTCACCCAGCTGACTTCATTTATGGCGGATACTGCTGCCCGGTACTCTGCTTCCGCTGTAGAGGTAGCGACGAGTCTCTGTTTCTGCGTCAACCAGACTATGGGTCCTCCCCGGACAATCAGGATTCCGCTGGTGGAGTGTCCAGACTCTGAGTCGCCGGCGTAGTCCGAGTCGGAGTAGGCCTTGAACTCAGCATCACCATTGAAGTAGATTCCCATATCTGTTGTCCCTCTCAGGTACTGCAGGACTCGTTTCGCCATCCTCCAATGGCTCATCATCGGTCTGCTACAGTAACGGCTCAGATAATTGACGGAGAAACTGATATCTGGCCGGGAAATGGTCGCCAGATACAGCAGGCTCCCGACCACTTCACGGTACGGCACCGTGTCATCTGCTGGCTTGTCGTTTACCAAGCAGTCGTCGCTGACGGTCATACCCTTCTCAATAGGGGTAGAGACAGGGTTGCAGGTTTCACTTGCAAACCTCTTCAGTACTTTTTGGCAGTATCTCGACTGTCCCACGAATATCCCGGCAGGCCCGACTGTGATATCCATGCCTATGTAGGAGAACTTTCTTGGGACTTCGTGGTCGTACGTGATCTGGAAGTGTTGATTGATCTGTCTGAGTGCTCGGAGGATCTCCTGGACGTCTCGACCGGCGATGAGACCGTCGTCTACGAACAAGGTAAGTAGGAGCGTCCTGTTGGCGTTGTAGTAGACGCAAGGGTCATCATCGGTGGGCTGCAGTCCCATCTTCTCCAGGAGTCCGGCAATCTTTTCATTCCACTTCCGCGGAGCCTGTTTAAGCCCATACAGACTCTTCTGCAGCCGGCAGACGAGGTTGGAACCATCCTCGAAACCCTCAGGTTGCTGCATATATAGTTCCTCCTCCAGGTCTCCATGAAGGAAGGCTGACGTTACATCAAATGGAATGAGTTTAAATTTCTGGGATGCTGCAAGGCTCAGTATCAGTCTGATGGAGGTGTGACGCGCGACTGGACTGAAGGTTTCGGCGAAGTCCAGCCCCTGCTTCTGCTCGAAACCACGCGCCACAAGTCTGGCTTTGCGCCTACCATCCACCTTCTTCTTGAGCACCCACTTGCAGGTTAACGGTCTGACGTTTGGGGGACATCTGACTAGTTTCCAGGTGTCCATTTTCTTTAGCGCATTTATCTCTTCGGTCATGGCCTGACGCCACTTCTGGTCGTGGAGGGCGGCAGCCACGGGGATGTCCTCGGCCTCGCTCACAACTGCAGCGTTTGCAGTGTGACCCCGACGAAAATACCCCATCACGTAGTCCGAGTATCGCGCAGGCGGCTGGATCTCTCGGCGGCTGCGCAGTCCCAGTCTCCTTGGCTGTGGCTCCTCCTCATCGTCAGTCGTCCTGGGCAGCTGCTCTCCTTGGTCCGGGTCATCTGGATCGCTGAACTCCTCTCCATCGGTCTCCTCCAGGTCCGGACGTGTTGCAGCAGCCTCATCTTGCAGCGTCGCCTCGACTTCGGTGCGCTGTGACCCTGCAGCCTCCTTGCCAAATCTGACGTTGTCTGAGCATATGGTGTCTCTCTCCTCTGGCAGATACACCCTAAAACACGGAGAGTCTAAGTCGTAGCCGACAAACGTGCCCTTCCTAGACTTTGGACCCAGCTTAGTGCGTTTGTGACTCGGTGTGAGTACAAAACAGTCGGTGCCGAAGGCTCGCAGCTTGCTGATGTCCATTCGGCGGCCAAACCAGAGCTCAGCAGGGCTTTTGCCTTTCTCACTGCTCGTTCCGGTCTGGTTTAGCGTGAAGATGACGTAATTCACAGCCTCCGCCCACAGATGCGGTTCCAGGTTGCGCGCATGGAGTGCTGAGCGCGCAGCCTCCACAACGGTGCGCATCTCTCGTTCGACGCGGCCGTTTTGTTCCGGAGTGTAGGCATTACTGAAGGTATGTCGTATGCCCTGGTCCTCCAGCATCTTCCTGGTGAGCGCGTTTTTTATTTCCGTCCCGTTATCCGAGTGCAGGCGTTTCACCTGCCTGCCGAATTGATTGTGGGCCATCTTCAGGTATAGCTGCAATTTCTGGGGCGCTTCGTCCTTCCTCTTCAGAAAATACGCAGTCCGGTAGTGGGAGAAGTCATCTTTAAATAGCAAAAAGTATTTGGCTCCTCCCAGCGATGTCTCACCCATCTCGCACAAGTCAACGTGGACCACGTCTAGTTGTTGACTTGCTACTTTCGGATTTGGTGGGTGAGAGACGCGGTGCTGCTTGCCAAGTGTGCACCCCTCACACACGTGATCATGCCAGTCGTCCACATACTTGACCCCATGCCGATCTAGGATATCGCGCACGTACCTCACATTCTGATGTGCTAGACGCTCGTGCCAGACTTTTACCGACTCAGTCAACAGGCACGTTTCGGTTGCTGGGCGTCGTAGCATCATCTTAAACAGGTTGCCATCTCGTTTTGCTATGGCTACTGTTTCACCGTCATCAGCTGTCTTGAAGATAGACGTAGTTTTGTTTGCAGTCTGTACATAATTTCTGTCCAACGTTTGGCTCACGGAGAACAGGTTAAAGTTTAGTTGTGGGACGTGCAGCACATCTACAAGGTCGACCTGGTACCACTCCTTCCCGTTGTACGCCTCCAGCTCGACGCGGCCCATGCCGATGGCTTCCAATCGAGTTGAATCTCCGATGACAATCTCCAGTGGGGGTCGAAGCTCCTCGTAGTCGGCAAACCACTGTCGGTGAGACGTCATATGCTGGCTGGCGGCGCAGTCCTGGTACCAGTGGTTTAGGGCATCCCTCTGCGAGTTTAGCTGGTCCAGGTTGGCAGTGGATAACCCGACTGTAAACAACGCTCTCCGACCGTGCTGCCTGTTGTCGTTCCTGTCTCCTGTCCCGTCGTTGCGTCTATCATCTGGCCTCCTGGTGCAATCCTTGGCGAAGTGGCCCTTGGCTCCACACGTATTGCAGCTATAATTTTCTTTGCAGTACGCCAAGTATTTGGCACACGGCTTGTTTCGGCAGTGGCGTTTCGTGTGTCCCTTCTGACCACACTTGAAACAACTCAGAACAAAATTTCCAGACTTGTTGTTGTTGTTCTGATGTCCTCCTGCTCCTTTGGTGTGTGACCCATGTGACCCAGTCCTAGTCAGGAGCGCGTTTCCGCCGGATGCAAGGCTGTCTTGGCCCGCTTGGTCGAGCCGGTCCTCCTCCAGGCGCAGGCGCTCCAGTAGGTTGTCCATGGTTTTGTCTGCTGCGGGGGCGTTGTCCCAGGCTGTCCGGAAATGCTTCAGCTTCGCAGGCAAAAAACCCAAGATCCTGGTCATCAGCCATGTTGGTCGCATAGCCTCTGCAGTAGTTGACAGGTCGTCGGCGATCTGCTGCAGCTCCATGCAGTTGGCTATGACCGACTTGCTGTCGTCGTAGACATAGCTGAAAAACCTCCTTTGGAGCCCCTCAGTGGCGGACTCTGACCTCTTCCCGTACAAATTTTCTAATCTTTCTATCATAGTCTTAGCATCTATACAAGTCGTAAGCTTTCTGGCAATATTGCTATCTACATTTAAGCCTATAAGTGCCTGTGCATCTAGGTCCGACTTGACCCATGCCCTAACTGCGGTATCGGCCGCTCCTCCTTGAGGCTTAAGCTTCCGACCTGTTGCAATTTCAAATAAGTCGCGCGTTTTCAAAGTCAAATTTAACTTGAACCGCCATGATTCATAGTTGACTTTACCGCTCGCATCTTCTGACAGGATCTCTAGGTGAGATTTAACGGTATCCATACTGACGCACGACTTGACTGACTAAATATTCGATGACTGACTAGACACGCTTTCACTCGCGGTACACGCTCGAATTGACAGAGGTTACGCACGATGCTCGACGTCGCTGACGGGCCGGCTGGTGCCTTTACTGACGTGGGGTGCGGCACACTGCGGCTTCGACGGAGAACTGCGTGGCGTAGCGGGCGGTGCTGTCACGTGACTGACGTTGCTGACTTCCTGACTCGTTGCTGACAGGTGCTGACTTGGTCCTCGTGTCCGGTTTCACTGCTGCAGCATGACTGGGCCCATAACCTGTCGTTACTATTTTAAGTGGGGCGGCAATGAACTCGAACAGATGAGGTTTCAATAATATTTTACACACACATTTTCGTTATATATTTAATGAGATTTCAAAACAAATATTTGACACTCGACTTATAACAATTTACTAACGTGAACTTGTTTTCAGGCGTGGACGCAGCCGCGCGACAAGTACCAACCTAACGCTAGTTACACGAATCTGGGAATAGTTAACTTTGACAATTGGCAAACAACAAATCCAAATTTTGAAAACAAGGATCTATAACATTTTTTACATTATATGCCTTGACAATTAGTTGTAATTTATGTACCAATATTAGGAACAAGAATTCCGGCAGTATTATTTTTAATTTTAAATATAATGATTTGTATTTTATTGGATTTTCTTGTTTTATGATGATTTTATTGAAGCATAATTAAAACATCTGCAGTGACTTGCACTGAACGCATGTTCGTTTGATCATATCACATTTTTATTAGTTTTCTAATTAATAATATTTTACTAACCTTTGGAACCCCTTTGCAATAAATACATTTCATAGAATAAATATTAAATGTCAAACTCCAAATTAGATGGTTTTTTACTTTCTTGTACGCAGTATGAGTAAGTATTGTAATCATGAAGAATTTCGATGTCGAGATTTTAACGGAAATATACGTTTTGACCTTCCCTTCACCGATTTAGACTATTTTTGATATGACGTCCGTCTGTGTGTTTGTGTGTGCCGTTGTTTGTGTGCTCTACAGCCTGGCATGTGCACCACCTATTTTTGAAAAAAGAATTCAAACCGAATGTTCTTGTTTACTCTAGTCGAAAAGATTACTCGTTTCAAAATAATGGCTATTGAAATTTCTTCATATTATATTTATTTTTACATAAATCGTATCATCTGCGCCTGTCAGTTGATTAACAGAAAAGCTAAAATAATTTGTGGTTTGACATTTAATATTTATTCTTAGAAATATATTTAGTAAAACAACTGCAGTGTCATGTACCGGACTTTGTTATACGCATTTAGGTTAAACCACATCGTAATTTCATTATTTTTCTAGTTTATAATATTTATTCTAACCTATAGATCGCTTTTACACTAAATATGTTTCTTAGAATAAATATAAAATGTCAAACTTCAAATTATTTAAGTCTATTTTGTTAAACAATTGACTGGCGCAGATGATACGATTTATGTATAAATAAATATAATAAGAGGAAATTTAAATAGCCGTTATTTTGAAACCAGTACTCGTTTTGGAAAAAAATTTCAGACAACAGTTGTGCGAAATATAAATACCGTTAATATTTACTTTCTTATACGCAGTATATGTAACTATTGCAGTTATGAAAAATTTCGATCTCGAGATTTTAACGGAAATATTCGTTTTGACCTTTCCTGAATCGATTCCAAATATTTTTGGAATGACGTCCATCTGTGTTTGTGTGTGTGTGTATTTGAGCGCTCTACAGCCCAAACGGCTAAAGGGAAAATTATGAAATTATAAACTTAAGATTTGTATATGCCTGGCAAGAAAACTTCTAATTTTTGATAGCAATATTCCGACCGCAAGTGCAAGTTTACTCTAGTCATTTTTTGCAGTTTCTGCAATTACTCAAAAATAGTTGCAGTTACAGAAAAATTGTTACAATAAAAATTATAGATATTAACATTTTGTATAACTTTTATATGAAAGGTTTTCCCCAAACGGAACCGGAAACAAGAAAATGGCTCTTGAAATTTCTTATTATATTTATTTTTACATAAATCGTATCATCTGCGCCTGTCAATTGTTAATCAAAAAAAGCAAATCCACCTTAATTAATTTGAAGTTTGACATTTTATATTTATTCTAAGAAATATATTTGGTGTAAACGTGTTCCAAAGGTTAAAACAAATATTATAAATTAGAATAATAATGAAAATAGGATGTGATTTAACCCAAAAGCGTATAAGAAAGTTCGGTGCATAACACTGCAGATGTTTTTATTTACTTGAGATCATATATTAAATATTTTGAATTCCTATTTGTTGGAATGTATGAGATCGATATGTGTTCTAAGTTATCGAGCGACTATGGTACCATCGTGCCGTGTGAAAGGGAACTCACTGTTACCTGCTAGATATCAGAATTCTGTTTTACCAACAAGTAGTGAGTCCCAGAGAGTAGGGGGAGACGGATCTTAATGGGTGCTTTCCAGCTAGGTACAAAGTTAACACTGTGTAACACAGTGTATGATAACTGCGTTCCAACTACGCCAGAGTACGACTCAACTCGACCCTGCCATACCAGAGATTAATAATCTCTGGCCATACACAGCTAAAAAGCAAAGTCTGGTGCCGTATTAGTTATTCGCATACCAACTATTACAAAATTTATATGTGT
>OX063275.1:10665473-10697973 GCA_944039245.1 Nebria salina | reverse complement strand
GATGATACGATTTATGTATAAATAAATATAATAAGAGGAAATTTAAATAGCCGTTATTTTGAAACCAGTACTCGTTTTGGAAAAAAATTTCAGACAACAGTTGTGCGAAATATAAATACCGTTAATATTTACTTTCTTATACGCAGTATATGTAACTATTGCAGTTATGAAAAATTTCGATCTCGAGATTTTAACGGAAATATTCGTTTTGACCTTTCCTGAATCGATTCCAAATATTTTTGGAATGACGTCCATCTGTGTTTGTGTGTGTGTGTATTTGAGCGCTCTACAGCCCAAACGGCTAAAGGGAAAATTATGAAATTATAAACTTAAGATTTGTATATGCCTGGCAAGAAAACTTCTAATTTTTGATAGCAATATTCCGACCGCAAGTGCAAGTTTACTCTAGTCATTTTTTGCAGTTTCTGCAATTACTCAAAAATAGTTGCAGTTACAGAAAAATTGTTACAATAAAAATTATAGATATTAACATTTTGTATAACTTTTATATGAAAGGTTTTCCCCAAACGGAACCGGAAACAAGAAAATGGCTCTTGAAATTTCTTATTATATTTATTTTTACATAAATCGTATCATCTGCGCCTGTCAATTGTTAATCAAAAAAAGCAAATCCACCTTAATTAATTTGAAGTTTGACATTTTATATTTATTCTAAGAAATATATTTGGTGTAAACGTGTTCCAAAGGTTAAAACAAATATTATAAATTAGAATAATAATGAAAATAGGATGTGATTTAACCCAAAAGCGTATAAGAAAGTTCGGTGCATAACACTGCAGATGTTTTTATTTACTTGAGATCATATATTAAATATTTTGAATTCCTATTTGTTGGAATGTATGAGATCGATATGTGTTCTAAGTTATCGAGCGACTATGGTACCATCGTGCCGTGTGAAAGGGAACTCACTGTTACCTGCTAGATATCAGAATTCTGTTTTACCAACAAGTAGTGAGTCCCAGAGAGTAGGGGGAGACGGATCTTAATGGGTGCTTTCCAGCTAGGTACAAAGTTAACACTGTGTAACACAGTGTATGATAACTGCGTTCCAACTACGCCAGAGTACGACTCAACTCGACCCTGCCATACCAGAGATTAATAATCTCTGGCCATACACAGCTAAAAAGCAAAGTCTGGTGCCGTATTAGTTATTCGCATACCAACTATTACAAAATTTATATGTGTGTTATCACTGCGTCCCGCGTAAATTACAACATAACAATATTGTACTTGTGCATTTTCGGCTTGGATTGATATGTTAAATATTTAATTAAATTGCACACTTCGAATTTGATTAATATAATTCATTATTAATAGGTTCTTATTGAATTTGTCAGGATCTAGGGATAAATGACTTTCGCGCACTCTATTGGGTAGAGTACGTTACTGCACGTGTTCCAACTAGCAATCGACACTGTGTTTGAGAATGTCTGACTTTCATGGTAAGCACCCAATGTTATATACCTCCAACAAAGTTTGACTTCATGGTTTAGTTTACGCATAAACCGCGAAGAGCCTGTTTTTTTTTTTGGTAGTCCAGGATAGGTACACCTTTACTTTTCGTGTTTCCACGAAAAGCAAAAGTATCAAAGGTACCTCTATATAAAAAACATTATTTAAACAATACAAATATTTTTACTAATTCAGTAAATTAAATTTTATATAACATACACATATTTATATACTAATAATATAAAAAGTATATTTTTATTACTGAATATTAATAATATTCGGTTTTTATTTGGCCCTTCACTCGAATATGAATAGTTTTTTATGATAAATAAAGTAAATGTTAATTCGGCAAAACTACTATTCATTATATTTCTAAGTAAATTGGAAAGCAGATATTTGAACTGAATCTTGACATTATAATAACAATTAGTTACTCCAAGAGCACCATATGACTCATGACTTTTCACGATTACAGTACTTACTTATTGTATACAAAGTAAAATAGATATTACTTAAAAATAAGCACTCTGCATATTTATAATATATCATTCATATAGAAATCTCCAAGAAATAAAGTGATACATTCCTGATAAATTACATCCACATAAGTGGTTCCATAAACATGTGCAGGTCGGATAGAGCACAACCGCTGACTGTTGAATTTTTCCAACTATATATGGACAAGTGTTCCGACTTTCGGAAAACTTGCGAGCCGTTCTTCTCTATCAAAGCGAACAGGAACACAACAGGATCGTTTTTGGAAGGGCATGCTTACTACGAACAAATTATTAAAGACTTCATTTCAAAGTTTTACTATTTATTTTTGATTTAATACTTACATGCCAAATAAGAGATTTCTCAAAAGTAACAACCTCACAATTCCAATTCAAAACGATTAAAAACACACACGTTAGATATATAAGTTAATAAAAAACGAATGACAGTTCATTTATCTATTATGCTATGCAAAATGGATTTCGATATACATTCTAAGAAATAAAGAAATAATTTTTTTTTAAATATACAGTATAAAATCATCCGAAATTTATTTTGATTAGGTAAATAACAATGAAATATATATATAACGTTTAATCCCTTCAAATTTTTACTATTTTATAGGATACACGACATCTCGTAGTTAGTACGTCATTTAGAAAATTTTAATGATTACTGTCATAAACTCTCTCCATTGGTGGCTATGTTTCTTCTAACTCTCCCTACTCCCTGGCAAGTCTCGCGCAGTTCCATGGTTGCAACGTGCACACAATAAATATTGTATACGTTTATCACTAATAAAGAAGCTCAGTTACTTTTCGAAACCAACGTTTTTCTGTCACTATTAAGTTAAATTGAATTGGAAAAAGATAATGAAAATTTGTAATTTTTTCGTTAAAAACATCTGCAGTGTCATGCACCGAACTTTCTTATACGCATATGGGTTCAACCCATTCGTAGTTTCTTTCTTTTTCTAATTTATAATATTTGTTCTAACATTTGAAACACTTTTACACTAAATTTATTTCTTAGAATAAATATAAAATGTGAAACAAAAATTGACAGGCGCAGATAATACGATTTATGTATAAATAAAGATAATATGAAGAAAGCTATTATTTTGAAACCAGTACTCTTTTTGGAAAACAAAATTCAAACAAAAGTCGTGTGAAATATAAATACCGTTAATTTTTGTCCATAAAATTTTTCTGTAACTGTAACCATTTTTGAGTAATTGCAGAAACTGAAAAAGATGAAAGTAAACCGGTACTTGTGTGTGCGTGTGTGTGCGTGTGTGTGCGTGTGTGTGTGTGTGCGTGTGTGTGCGTGTGTGCGTGTGTGTGCGTGTGTGTGCGTGTGTGTGCGCGTGTGTGTGCGTGTGTGTGTGCGTGTGTGTGCGTGTGTGAGTGTGCGTGTGTGTGCGTGTGTGTGCGTGTGTGTGCGTGTGTGCGTGTGTGTGCGTGTGTGAGTGAGTGAGTGAGTGGGTGAGTGAGTGAGTGAGTGAGTGAGTGAGTGAGTGAGTGAGTGAGTGAGTGAGTGAGTGAGTGTGTGTGTGTGTGAGTGTGTGTGTGTGTGTGTGTGTGTGTGTGTGGGTGTGGGTTTGCGTGTGTTAAAAAAAAATCACTGTTAAAATATTGCTTTGGTCTGTAATAATCAATAATATTATAGTTGAGTAATTATTGCCCATGTGAATAATAAATATATATAAATTGCAGATCTAGAATACACTTATGAACGTCAGACTAAGATTGGTAGCGACACAGTAGATCTATCCATAGATCATTGGGATGATGAAACTATAATGAACTGTATAATTGACATGTATGAAAAAAACAATAAAAATTACGAGACGTGTAATTTGAACAAATTTAAGGGCTCAAAATTGAGAAATTTGGATATAAATTTTTTTTCGGATGCAGATCCTGATGATGGCAAATGGTTATATGAAAAAGTGCAAGAATTATGTCGATCCTCAGAAAGTAAGTATGATTAATACAATAATAAAAATTTATTAATTATTTTCTACGATAGTTAATTAATTATTATTTTACTGAATTTATTTATTCATTCATGATATTCAACTACGCTTTTAACAGAAAGAAATTACTTTGAAGTAAATTACATCTAGGATTATTATTTAAATATTTGTTTTTTATTTATATTAATTTCTTACTACACAAATATCGATAAAAATCAAGATTGCGAAGCAAGTGTTTATTATTTTAAGCTAAAGTATAGAAATATTAACGATAATATATAATCAATTTTTACAGCTGAGGTTAAGTCACCTGTACAGATTAAACGCCAACGTGGTAGGCCAAAATTGCCAAATAAAAATATTAAAGAAACAGGTAGTTATTTTTATGTATGCTATTTGGCATATATCGTATTTGAATTATATTAGTGCATATATTTATTTATTTATTAATTTCTATTAATATCTTACGAATGTTCCATATTCTTTTGGTAAGGTTTTTGGTATTTATCTTGTGTTGATTTAAATATATAAGTGAATTATATTTAAGATTTAAAATAAAAAATTGTTTGTTTAATTATTATGTTTTGTATGATTATAAACTAAAAATTAATAAATGAACTATGATTCTATTATTGTTTACTTTTAGAGCATCGTACTGGAAAACTCTGGGAATTTATTAGAGATCTATTGCATAACCCAAAATATTGTCCGACGCTTATAATGTGGGAAGATCACAATAAAGGAATATTTCGATTTGTTAGTAGTAAAACTGTTGCAAAATTATGGGGCAGTATGCGAGGCAACGCGCAAATGAATTTTGGAAAATTCAGTCGAGCATTGCGGTACTCGAATAGAATAATGTAATCTAGTTTAAAATTGTTTCCAATGTTTATTATGGTATTTGCAGGTATTATTATATAAAAGAAGTATTTCAACCAGTATATGGCAAACAATTGGTCTACAGTTTTGGTAAAAAAGCAAAAGATTGGCAAACAACAAATCCAAATTTTGAAAACAAGGATCTATAACATTTTTTACATTATATGCCTTGACAATTAGTTGTAATTTATGTACCAATATTAGGAACAAGAATTCCGGCAGTATTATTTTTAATTTTAAATATAATGATTTGTATTTTATTGGATTTTCTTGTTTTATGATGATTTTATTGAAGCATAATTAAAACATCTGCAGTGACTTGCACTGAACGCATGTTCGTTTGATCATATCACATTTTTATTAGTTTTCTAATTAATAATATTTTACTAACCTTTGGAACCCCTTTGCAATAAATACATTTCATAGAATAAATATTAAATGTCAAACTCCAAATTAGATGGTTTTTTACTTTCTTGTACGCAGTATGAGTAAGTATTGTAATCATGAAGAATTTCGATGTCGAGATTTTAACGGAAATATACGTTTTGACCTTCCCTTCACCGATTTAGACTATTTTTGATATGACGTCCGTCTGTGTGTTTGTGTGTGCCGTTGTTTGTGTGCTCTACAGCCTGGCATGTGCACCACCTATTTTTGAAAAAAGAATTCAAACCGAATGTTCTTGTTTACTCTAGTCGAAAAGATTACTCGTTTCAAAATAATGGCTATTGAAATTTCTTCATATTATATTTATTTTTACATAAATCGTATCATCTGCGCCTGTCAGTTGATTAACAGAAAAGCTAAAATAATTTGTGGTTTGACATTTAATATTTATTCTTAGAAATATATTTAGTAAAACAACTGCAGTGTCATGTACCGGACTTTGTTATACGCATTTAGGTTAAACCACATCGTAATTTCATTATTTTTCTAGTTTATAATATTTATTCTAACCTATAGATCGCTTTTACACTAAATATGTTTCTTAGAATAAATATAAAATGTCAAACTTCAAATTATTTAAGTCTATTTTGTTAAACAATTGACTGGCGCAGATGATACGATTTATGTATAAATAAATATAATAAGAGGAAATTTAAATAGCCGTTATTTTGAAACCAGTACTCGTTTTGGAAAAAAATTTCAGACAACAGTTGTGCGAAATATAAATACCGTTAATATTTACTTTCTTATACGCAGTATATGTAACTATTGCAGTTATGAAAAATTTCGATCTCGAGATTTTAACGGAAATATTCGTTTTGACCTTTCCTGAATCGATTCCAAATATTTTTGGAATGACGTCCATCTGTGTTTGTGTGTGTGTGTATTTGAGCGCTCTACAGCCCAAACGGCTAAAGGGAAAATTATGAAATTATAAACTTAAGATTTGTATATGCCTGGCAAGAAAACTTCTAATTTTTGATAGCAATATTCCGACCGCAAGTGCAAGTTTACTCTAGTCATTTTTTGCAGTTTCTGCAATTACTCAAAAATAGTTGCAGTTACAGAAAAATTGTTACAATAAAAATTATAGATATTAACATTTTGTATAACTTTTATATGAAAGGTTTTCCCCAAACGGAACCGGAAACAAGAAAATGGCTCTTGAAATTTCTTATTATATTTATTTTTACATAAATCGTATCATCTGCGCCTGTCAATTGTTAATCAAAAAAAGCAAATCCACCTTAATTAATTTGAAGTTTGACATTTTATATTTATTCTAAGAAATATATTTGGTGTAAACGTGTTCCAAAGGTTAAAACAAATATTATAAATTAGAATAATAATGAAAATAGGATGTGATTTAACCCAAAAGCGTATAAGAAAGTTCGGTGCATAACACTGCAGATGTTTTTATTTACTTGAGATCATATATTAAATATTTTGAATTCCTATTTGTTGGAATGTATGAGATCGATATGTGTTCTAAGTTATCGAGCGACTATGGTACCATCGTGCCGTGTGAAAGGGAACTCACTGTTACCTGCTAGATATCAGAATTCTGTTTTACCAACAAGTAGTGAGTCCCAGAGAGTAGGGGGAGACGGATCTTAATGGGTGCTTTCCAGCTAGGTACAAAGTTAACACTGTGTAACACAGTGTATGATAACTGCGTTCCAACTACGCCAGAGTACGACTCAACTCGACCCTGCCATACCAGAGATTAATAATCTCTGGCCATACACAGCTAAAAAGCAAAGTCTGGTGCCGTATTAGTTATTCGCATACCAACTATTACAAAATTTATATGTGTGTTATCACTGCGTCCCGCGTAAATTACAACATAACAATATTGTACTTGTGCATTTTCGGCTTGGATTGATATGTTAAATATTTAATTAAATTGCACACTTCGAATTTGATTAATATAATTCATTATTAATAGGTTCTTATTGAATTTGTCAGGATCTAGGGATAAATGACTTTCGCGCACTCTATTGGGTAGAGTACGTTACTGCACGTGTTCCAACTAGCAATCGACACTGTGTTTGAGAATGTCTGACTTTCATGGTAAGCACCCAATGTTATATACCTCCAACAAAGTTTGACTTCATGGTTTAGTTTACGCATAAACCGCGAAGAGCCTGTTTTTTTTTTTGGTAGTCCAGGATAGGTACACCTTTACTTTTCGTGTTTCCACGAAAAGCAAAAGTATCAAAGGTACCTCTATATAAAAAACATTATTTAAACAATACAAATATTTTTACTAATTCAGTAAATTAAATTTTATATAACATACACATATTTATATACTAATAATATAAAAAGTATATTTTTATTACTGAATATTAATAATATTCGGTTTTTATTTGGCCCTTCACTCGAATATGAATAGTTTTTTATGATAAATAAAGTAAATGTTAATTCGGCAAAACTACTATTCATTATATTTCTAAGTAAATTGGAAAGCAGATATTTGAACTGAATCTTGACATTATAATAACAATTAGTTACTCCAAGAGCACCATATGACTCATGACTTTTCACGATTACAGTACTTACTTATTGTATACAAAGTAAAATAGATATTACTTAAAAATAAGCACTCTGCATATTTATAATATATCATTCATATAGAAATCTCCAAGAAATAAAGTGATACATTCCTGATAAATTACATCCACATAAGTGGTTCCATAAACATGTGCAGGTCGGATAGAGCACAACCGCTGACTGTTGAATTTTTCCAACTATATATGGACAAGTGTTCCGACTTTCGGAAAACTTGCGAGCCGTTCTTCTCTATCAAAGCGAACAGGAACACAACAGGATCGTTTTTGGAAGGGCATGCTTACTACGAACAAATTATTAAAGACTTCATTTCAAAGTTTTACTATTTATTTTTGATTTAATACTTACATGCCAAATAAGAGATTTCTCAAAAGTAACAACCTCACAATTCCAATTCAAAACGATTAAAAACACACACGTTAGATATATAAGTTAATAAAAAACGAATGACAGTTCATTTATCTATTATGCTATGCAAAATGGATTTCGATATACATTCTAAGAAATAAAGAAATAATTTTTTTTTAAATATACAGTATAAAATCATCCGAAATTTATTTTGATTAGGTAAATAACAATGAAATATATATATAACGTTTAATCCCTTCAAATTTTTACTATTTTATAGGATACACGACATCTCGTAGTTAGTACGTCATTTAGAAAATTTTAATGATTACTGTCATAAACTCTCTCCATTGGTGGCTATGTTTCTTCTAACTCTCCCTACTCCCTGGCAAGTCTCGCGCAGTTCCATGGTTGCAACGTGCACACAATAAATATTGTATACGTTTATCACTAATAAAGAAGCTCAGTTACTTTTCGAAACCAACGTTTTTCTGTCACTATTAAGTTAAATTGAATTGGAAAAAGATAATGAAAATTTGTAATTTTTTCGTTAAAAACATCTGCAGTGTCATGCACCGAACTTTCTTATACGCATATGGGTTCAACCCATTCGTAGTTTCTTTCTTTTTCTAATTTATAATATTTGTTCTAACATTTGAAACACTTTTACACTAAATTTATTTCTTAGAATAAATATAAAATGTGAAACAAAAATTGACAGGCGCAGATAATACGATTTATGTATAAATAAAGATAATATGAAGAAAGCTATTATTTTGAAACCAGTACTCTTTTTGGAAAACAAAATTCAAACAAAAGTCGTGTGAAATATAAATACCGTTAATTTTTGTCCATAAAATTTTTCTGTAACTGTAACCATTTTTGAGTAATTGCAGAAACTGAAAAAGATGAAAGTAAACCGGTGCTTGTGTGTGCGTGTGTGTGCGTGTGTGTGCGTGTGTGTGTGTGTGCGTGTGTGTGCGTGTGTGTGCGTGTGTGTGCGTGTGTGTGCGTGTGTGTGCGCGTGTGTGTGCGTGTGTGTGTGCGTGTGTGTGTGTGCGTGTGTGAGTGTGCGTGTGTGTGCGTGTGTGTGCGTGTGTGTGCGTGTGTGCGTGTGTGTGCGTGTGTGAGTGAGTGAGTGAGTGGGTGAGTGAGTGAGTGAGTGAGTGAGTGAGTGAGTGAGTGAGTGAGTGAGTGAGTGAGTGAGTGTGTGTGTGTGTGAGTGTGTGTGTGTGTGTGTGTGTGTGTGTGTGGGTGTGGGTTTGCGTGTGTTAAAAAAAAATCACTGTTAAAATATTGCTTTGGTCTGTAATAATCAATAATATTATAGTTGAGTAATTATTGCCCATGTGAATAATAAATATATATAAATTGCAGATCTAGAATACACTTATGAACGTCAGACTAAGATTGGTAGCGACACAGTAGATCTATCCATAGATCATTGGGATGATGAAACTATAATGAACTGTATAATTGACATGTATGAAAAAAACAATAAAAATTACGAGACGTGTAATTTGAACAAATTTAAGGGCTCAAAATTGAGAAATTTGGATATAAATTTTTTTTCGGATGCAGATCCTGATGATGGCAAATGGTTATATGAAAAAGTGCAAGAATTATGTCGATCCTCAGAAAGTAAGTATGATTAATACAATAATAAAAATTTATTAATTATTTTCTACGATAGTTAATTAATTATTATTTTACTGAATTTATTTATTCATTCATGATATTCAACTACGCTTTTAACAGAAAGAAATTACTTTGAAGTAAATTACATCTAGGATTATTATTTAAATATTTGTTTTTTATTTATATTAATTTCTTACTACACAAATATCGATAAAAATCAAGATTGCGAAGCAAGTGTTTATTATTTTAAGCTAAAGTATAGAAATATTAACGATAATATATAATCAATTTTTACAGCTGAGGTTAAGTCACCTGTACAGATTAAACGCCAACGTGGTAGGCCAAAATTGCCAAATAAAAATATTAAAGAAACAGGTAGTTATTTTTATGTATGCTATTTGGCATATATCGTATTTGAATTATATTAGTGCATATATTTATTTATTTATTAATTTCTATTAATATCTTACGAATGTTCCATATTCTTTTGGTAAGGTTTTTGGTATTTATCTTGTGTTGATTTAAATATATAAGTGAATTATATTTAAGATTTAAAATAAAAAATTGTTTGTTTAATTATTATGTTTTGTATGATTATAAACTAAAAATTAATAAATGAACTATGATTCTATTATTGTTTACTTTTAGAGCATCGTACTGGAAAACTCTGGGAATTTATTAGAGATCTATTGCATAACCCAAAATATTGTCCGACGCTTATAATGTGGGAAGATCACAATAAAGGAATATTTCGATTTGTTAGTAGTAAAACTGTTGCAAAATTATGGGGCAGTATGCGAGGCAACGCGCAAATGAATTTTGGAAAATTCAGTCGAGCATTGCGGTACTCGAATAGAATAATGTAATCTAGTTTAAAATTGTTTCCAATGTTTATTATGGTATTTGCAGGTATTATTATATAAAAGAAGTATTTCAACCAGTATATGGCAAACAATTGGTCTACAGTTTTGGTAAAAAAGCAAAAGATTGGCAAACAACAAATCCAAATTTTGAAAACAAGGATCTATAACATTTTTTACATTATATGCCTTGACAATTAGTTGTAATTTATGTACCAATATTAGGAACAAGAATTCCGGCAGTATTATTTTTAATTTTAAATATAATGATTTGTATTTTATTGGATTTTCTTGTTTTATGATGATTTTATTGAAGCATAATTAAAACATCTGCAGTGACTTGCACTGAACGCATGTTCGTTTGATCATATCACATTTTTATTAGTTTTCTAATTAATAATATTTTACTAACCTTTGGAACCCCTTTGCAATAAATACATTTCATAGAATAAATATTAAATGTCAAACTCCAAATTAGATGGTTTTTTACTTTCTTGTACGCAGTATGAGTAAGTATTGTAATCATGAAGAATTTCGATGTCGAGATTTTAACGGAAATATACGTTTTGACCTTCCCTTCACCGATTTAGACTATTTTTGATATGACGTCCGTCTGTGTGTTTGTGTGTGCCGTTGTTTGTGTGCTCTACAGCCTGGCATGTGCACCACCTATTTTTGAAAAAAGAATTCAAACCGAATGTTCTTGTTTACTCTAGTCGAAAAGATTACTCGTTTCAAAATAATGGCTATTGAAATTTCTTCATATTATATTTATTTTTACATAAATCGTATCATCTGCGCCTGTCAGTTGATTAACAGAAAAGCTAAAATAATTTGTGGTTTGACATTTAATATTTATTCTTAGAAATATATTTAGTAAAACAACTGCAGTGTCATGTACCGGACTTTGTTATACGCATTTAGGTTAAACCACATCGTAATTTCATTATTTTTCTAGTTTATAATATTTATTCTAACCTATAGATCGCTTTTACACTAAATATGTTTCTTAGAATAAATATAAAATGTCAAACTTCAAATTATTTAAGTCTATTTTGTTAAACAATTGACTGGCGCAGATGATACGATTTATGTATAAATAAATATAATAAGAGGAAATTTAAATAGCCGTTATTTTGAAACCAGTACTCGTTTTGGAAAAAAATTTCAGACAACAGTTGTGCGAAATATAAATACCGTTAATATTTACTTTCTTATACGCAGTATATGTAACTATTGCAGTTATGAAAAATTTCGATCTCGAGATTTTAACGGAAATATTCGTTTTGACCTTTCCTGAATCGATTCCAAATATTTTTGGAATGACGTCCATCTGTGTTTGTGTGTGTGTGTATTTGAGCGCTCTACAGCCCAAACGGCTAAAGGGAAAATTATGAAATTATAAACTTAAGATTTGTATATGCCTGGCAAGAAAACTTCTAATTTTTGATAGCAATATTCCGACCGCAAGTGCAAGTTTACTCTAGTCATTTTTTGCAGTTTCTGCAATTACTCAAAAATAGTTGCAGTTACAGAAAAATTGTTACAATAAAAATTATAGATATTAACATTTTGTATAACTTTTATATGAAAGGTTTTCCCCAAACGGAACCGGAAACAAGAAAATGGCTCTTGAAATTTCTTATTATATTTATTTTTACATAAATCGTATCATCTGCGCCTGTCAATTGTTAATCAAAAAAAGCAAATCCACCTTAATTAATTTGAAGTTTGACATTTTATATTTATTCTAAGAAATATATTTGGTGTAAACGTGTTCCAAAGGTTAAAACAAATATTATAAATTAGAATAATAATGAAAATAGGATGTGATTTAACCCAAAAGCGTATAAGAAAGTTCGGTGCATAACACTGCAGATGTTTTTATTTACTTGAGATCATATATTAAATATTTTGAATTCCTATTTGTTGGAATGTATGAGATCGATATGTGTTCTAAGTTATCGAGCGACTATGGTACCATCGTGCCGTGTTAAAGGGAACTCACTGTTACCTGCTAGATATCAGAATTCTGTTTTACCAACAAGTAGTGAGTCCCAGAGAGTAGGGGGAGACGGATCTTAATGGGTGCTTTCCAGCTAGGTACAAAGTTAACACTGTGTAACACAGTGTATGATAACTGCGTTCCAACTACGCCAGAGTACGACTCAACTCGACCCTGCCATACCAGAGATTAATAATCTCTGGCCATACACAGCTAAAAAGCAAAGTCTGGTGCCGTATTAGTTATTCGCATACCAACTATTACAAAATTTATATGTGTGTTATCACTGCGTCCCGCGTAAATTACAACATAACAATATTGTACTTGTGCATTTTCGGCTTGGATTGATATGTTAAATATTTAATTAAATTGCACACTTCGAATTTGATTAATATAATTCATTATTAATAGGTTCTTATTGAATTTGTCAGGATCTAGGGATAAATGACTTTCGCGCACTCTATTGGGTAGAGTACGTTACTGCACGTGTTCCAACTAGCAATCGACACTGTGTTTGAGAATGTCTGACTTTCATGGTAAGCACCCAATGTTATATACCTCCAACAAAGTTTGACTTCATGGTTTAGTTTACGCATAAACCGCGAAGAGCCTGTTTTTTTTTTGGTAGTCCAGGATAGGTACACCTTTACTTTTCGTGTTTCCACGAAAAGCAAAAGTATCAAAGGTACCTCTATATAAAAAACATTATTTAAACAATACAAATATTTTTACTAATTCAGTAAATTAAATTTTATATAACATACACATATTTATATACTAATAATATAAAAAGTATATTTTTATTACTGAATATTAATAATATTCGGTTTTTATTTGGCCCTTCACTCGAATATGAATAGTTTTTTATGATAAATAAAGTAAATGTTAATTCGGCAAAACTACTATTCATTATATTTCTAAGTAAATTGGAAAGCAGATATTTGAACTGAATCTTGACATTATAATAACAATTAGTTACTCCAAGAGCACCATATGACTCATGACTTTTCACGATTACAGTACTTACTTATTGTATACAAAGTAAAATAGATATTACTTAAAAATAAGCACTCTGCATATTTATAATATATCATTCATATAGAAATCTCCAAGAAATAAAGTGATACATTCCTGATAAATTACATCCACATAAGTGGTTCCATAAACATGTGCAGGTCGGATAGAGCACAACCGCTGACTGTTGAATTTTTCCAACTATATATGGACAAGTGTTCCGACTTTCGGAAAACTTGCGAGCCGTTCTTCTCTATCAAAGCGAACAGGAACACAACAGGATCGTTTTTGGAAGGGCATGCTTACTACGAACAAATTATTAAAGACTTCATTTCAAAGTTTTACTATTTATTTTTGATTTAATACTTACATGCCAAATAAGAGATTTCTCAAAAGTAACAACCTCACAATTCCAATTCAAAACGATTAAAAACACACACGTTAGATATATAAGTTAATAAAAAACGAATGACAGTTCATTTATCTATTATGCTATGCAAAATGGATTTCGATATACATTCTAAGAAATAAAGAAATAATTTTTTTTTAAATATACAGTATAAAATCATCCGAAATTTATTTTGATTAGGTAAATAACAATGAAATATATATATAACGTTTAATCCCTTCAAATTTTTACTATTTTATAGGATACACGACATCTCGTAGTTAGTACGTCATTTAGAAAATTTTAATGATTACTGTCATAAACTCTCTCCATTGGTGGCTATGTTTCTTCTAACTCTCCCTACTCCCTGGCAAGTCTCGCGCAGTTCCATGGTTGCAACGTGCACACAATAAATATTGTATACGTTTATCACTAATAAAGAAGCTCAGTTACTTTTCGAAACCAACGTTTTTCTGTCACTATTAAGTTAAATTGAATTGGAAAAAGATAATGAAAATTTGTAATTTTTTCGTTAAAAACATCTGCAGTGTCATGCACCGAACTTTCTTATACGCATATGGGTTCAACCCATTCGTAGTTTCTTTCTTTTTCTAATTTATAATATTTGTTCTAACATTTGAAACACTTTTACACTAAATTTATTTCTTAGAATAAATATAAAATGTGAAACAAAAATTGACAGGCGCAGATAATACGATTTATGTATAAATAAAGATAATATGAAGAAAGCTATTATTTTGAAACCAGTACTCTTTTTGGAAAACAAAATTCAAACAAAAGTCGTGTGAAATATAAATACCGTTAATTTTTGTCCATAAAATTTTTCTGTAACTGTAACCATTTTTGAGTAATTGCAGAAACTGAAAAAGATGAAAGTAAACCGGTACTTGTGTGTGCGTGTGTGTGCGTGTGTGTGCGTGTGTGTGTGTGTGCGTGTGTGTGCGTGTGTGTGCGTGTGTGTGCGTGTGTGTGCGTGTGTGTGCGCGTGTGTGTGCGTGTGTGTGTGCGTGTGTGTGCGTGTGTGTGCGTGTGTGAGTGTGCGTGTGTGTGCGTGTGTGTGCGTGTGTGTGTGTGTGCGTGTGTGTGCGTGTGTGTGCGTGTGTGTGCGTGTGTGAGTGAGTGAGTGAGTGAGTGAGTGAGTGGGTGAGTGAGTGAGTGAGTGAGTGAGTGAGTGAGTGAGTGAGTGAGTGAGTGTGTGTGTGTGAGTGTGTGTGTGTGTGTGGGTGTGGGTTTGCGTGTGTTAAAAAAAAATCACTGTTAAAATATTGCTTTGGTCTGTAATAATCAATAATATTATAGTTGAGTAATTATTGCCCATGTGAATAATAAATATATATAAATTGCAGATCTAGAATACACTTATGAACGTCAGACTAAGATTGGTAGCGACACAGTAGATCTATCCATAGATCATTGGGATGATGAAACTATAATGAACTGTATAATTGACATGTATGAAAAAAACAATAAAAATTACGAGACGTGTAATTTGAACAAATTTAAGGGCTCAAAATTGAGAAATTTGGATATAAATTTTTTTTCGGATGCAGATCCTGATGATGGCAAATGGTTATATGAAAAAGTGCAAGAATTATGTCGATCCTCAGAAAGTAAGTATGATTAATACAATAATAAAAATTTATTAATTATTTTCTACGATAGTTAATTAATTATTATTTTACTGAATTTATTTATTCATTCATGATATTCAACTACGCTTTTAACAGAAAGAAATTACTTTGAAGTAAATTACATCTAGGATTATTATTTAAATATTTGTTTTTTATTTATATTAATTTCTTACTACACAAATATCGATAAAAATCAAGATTGCGAAGCAAGTGTTTATTATTTTAAGCTAAAGTATAGAAATATTAACGATAATATATAATCAATTTTTACAGCTGAGGTTAAGTCACCTGTACAGATTAAACGCCAACGTGGTAGGCCAAAATTGCCAAATAAAAATATTAAAGAAACAGGTAGTTATTTTTATGTATGCTATTTGGCATATATCGTATTTGAATTATATTAGTGCATATATTTATTTATTTATTAATTTCTATTAATATCTTACGAATGTTCCATATTCTTTTGGTAAGGTTTTTGGTATTTATCTTGTGTTGATTTAAATATATAAGTGAATTATATTTAAGATTTAAAATAAAAAATTGTTTGTTTAATTATTATGTTTTGTATGATTATAAACTAAAAATTAATAAATGAACTATGATTCTATTATTGTTTACTTTTAGAGCATCGTACTGGAAAACTCTGGGAATTTATTAGAGATCTATTGCATAACCCAAAATATTGTCCGACGCTTATAATGTGGGAAGATCACAATAAAGGAATATTTCGATTTGTTAGTAGTAAAACTGTTGCAAAATTATGGGGCAGTATGCGAGGCAACGCGCAAATGAATTTTGGAAAATTCAGTCGAGCATTGCGGTACTCGAATAGAATAATGTAATCTAGTTTAAAATTGTTTCCAATGTTTATTATGGTATTTGCAGGTATTATTATATAAAAGAAGTATTTCAACCAGTATATGGCAAACAATTGGTCTACAGTTTTGGTAAAAAAGCAAAAGATTGGCAAACAACAAATCCAAATTTTGAAAACAAGGATCTATAACATTTTTTACATTATATGCCTTGACAATTAGTTGTAATTTATGTACCAATATTAGGAACAAGAATTCCGGCAGTATTATTTTTAATTTTAAATATAATGATTTGTATTTTATTGGATTTTCTTGTTTTATGATGATTTTATTGAAGCATAATTAAAACATCTGCAGTGACTTGCACTGAACGCATGTTCGTTTGATCATATCACATTTTTATTAGTTTTCTAATTAATAATATTTTACTAACCTTTGGAACCCCTTTGCAATAAATACATTTCATAGAATAAATATTAAATGTCAAACTCCAAATTAGATGGTTTTTTACTTTCTTGTACGCAGTATGAGTAAGTATTGTAATCATGAAGAATTTCGATGTCGAGATTTTAACGGAAATATACGTTTTGACCTTCCCTTCACCGATTTAGACTATTTTTGATATGACGTCCGTCTGTGTGTTTGTGTGTGCCGTTGTTTGTGTGCTCTACAGCCTGGCATGTGCACCACCTATTTTTGAAAAAAGAATTCAAACCGAATGTTCTTGTTTACTCTAGTCGAAAAGATTACTCGTTTCAAAATAATGGCTATTGAAATTTCTTCATATTATATTTATTTTTACATAAATCGTATCATCTGCGCCTGTCAGTTGATTAACAGAAAAGCTAAAATAATTTGTGGTTTGACATTTAATATTTATTCTTAGAAATATATTTAGTAAAACAACTGCAGTGTCATGTACCGGACTTTGTTATACGCATTTAGGTTAAACCACATCGTAATTTCATTATTTTTCTAGTTTATAATATTTATTCTAACCTATAGATCGCTTTTACACTAAATATGTTTCTTAGAATAAATATAAAATGTCAAACTTCAAATTATTTAAGTCTATTTTGTTAAACAATTGACTGGCGCAGATGATACGATTTATGTATAAATAAATATAATAAGAGGAAATTTAAATAGCCGTTATTTTGAAACCAGTACTCGTTTTGGAAAAAAATTTCAGACAACAGTTGTGCGAAATATAAATACCGTTAATATTTACTTTCTTATACGCAGTATATGTAACTATTGCAGTTATGAAAAATTTCGATCTCGAGATTTTAACGGAAATATTCGTTTTGACCTTTCCTGAATCGATTCCAAATATTTTTGGAATGACGTCCATCTGTGTTTGTGTGTGTGTGTATTTGAGCGCTCTACAGCCCAAACGGCTAAAGGGAAAATTATGAAATTATAAACTTAAGATTTGTATATGCCTGGCAAGAAAACTTCTAATTTTTGATAGCAATATTCCGACCGCAAGTGCAAGTTTACTCTAGTCATTTTTTGCAGTTTCTGCAATTACTCAAAAATAGTTGCAGTTACAGAAAAATTGTTACAATAAAAATTATAGATATTAACATTTTGTATAACTTTTATATGAAAGGTTTTCCCCAAACGGAACCGGAAACAAGAAAATGGCTCTTGAAATTTCTTATTATATTTATTTTTACATAAATCGTATCATCTGCGCCTGTCAATTGTTAATCAAAAAAAGCAAATCCACCTTAATTAATTTGAAGTTTGACATTTTATATTTATTCTAAGAAATATATTTGGTGTAAACGTGTTCCAAAGGTTAAAACAAATATTATAAATTAGAATAATAATGAAAATAGGATGTGATTTAACCCAAAAGCGTATAAGAAAGTTCGGTGCATAACACTGCAGATGTTTTTATTTACTTGAGATCATATATTAAATATTTTGAATTCCTATTTGTTGGAATGTATGAGATCGATATGTGTTCTAAGTTATCGAGCGACTATGGTACCATCGTGCCGTGTGAAAGGGAACTCACTGTTACCTGCTAGATATCAGAATTCTGTTTTACCAACAAGTAGTGAGTCCCAGAGAGTAGGGGGAGACGGATCTTAATGGGTGCTTTCCAGCTAGGTACAAAGTTAACACTGTGTAACACAGTGTATGATAACTGCGTTCCAACTACGCCAGAGTACGACTCAACTCGACCCTGCCATACCAGAGATTAATAATCTCTGGCCATACACAGCTAAAAAGCAAAGTCTGGTGCCGTATTAGTTATTCGCATACCAACTATTACAAAATTTATATGTGTGTTATCACTGCGTCCCGCGTAAATTACAACATAACAATATTGTACTTGTGCATTTTCGGCTTGGATTGATATGTTAAATATTTAATTAAATTGCACACTTCGAATTTGATTAATATAATTCATTATTAATAGGTTCTTATTGAATTTGTCAGGATCTAGGGATAAATGACTTTCGCGCACTCTATTGGGTAGAGTACGTTACTGCACGTGTTCCAACTAGCAATCGACACTGTGTTTGAGAATGTCTGACTTTCATGGTAAGCACCCAATGTTATATACCTCCAACAAAGTTTGACTTCATGGTTTAGTTTACGCATAAACCGCGAAGAGCCTGTTTTTTTTTTTGGTAGTCCAGGATAGGTACACCTTTACTTTTCGTGTTTCCACGAAAAGCAAAAGTATCAAAGGTACCTCTATATAAAAAACATTATTTAAACAATACAAATATTTTTACTAATTCAGTAAATTAAATTTTATATAACATACACATATTTATATACTAATAATATAAAAAGTATATTTTTATTACTGAATATTAATAATATTCGGTTTTTATTTGGCCCTTCACTCGAATATGAATAGTTTTTTATGATAAATAAAGTAAATGTTAATTCGGCAAAACTACTATTCATTATATTTCTAAGTAAATTGGAAAGCAGATATTTGAACTGAATCTTGACATTATAATAACAATTAGTTACTCCAAGAGCACCATATGACTCATGACTTTTCACGATTACAGTACTTACTTATTGTATACAAAGTAAAATAGATATTACTTAAAAATAAGCACTCTGCATATTTATAATATATCATTCATATAGAAATCTCCAAGAAATAAAGTGATACATTCCTGATAAATTACATCCACATAAGTGGTTCCATAAACATGTGCAGGTCGGATAGAGCACAACCGCTGACTGTTGAATTTTTCCAACTATATATGGACAAGTGTTCCGACTTTCGGAAAACTTGCGAGCCGTTCTTCTCTATCAAAGCGAACAGGAACACAACAGGATCGTTTTTGGAAGGGCATGCTTACTACGAACAAATTATTAAAGACTTCATTTCAAAGTTTTACTATTTATTTTTGATTTAATACTTACATGCCAAATAAGAGATTTCTCAAAAGTAACAACCTCACAATTCCAATTCAAAACGATTAAAAACACACACGTTAGATATATAAGTTAATAAAAAACGAATGACAGTTCATTTATCTATTATGCTATGCAAAATGGATTTCGATATACATTCTAAGAAATAAAGAAATAATTTTTTTTTAAATATACAGTATAAAATCATCCGAAATTTATTTTGATTAGGTAAATAACAATGAAATATATATATAACGTTTAATCCCTTCAAATTTTTACTATTTTATAGGATACACGACATCTCGTAGTTAGTACGTCATTTAGAAAATTTTAATGATTACTGTCATAAACTCTCTCCATTGGTGGCTATGTTTCTTCTAACTCTCCCTACTCCCTGGCAAGTCTCGCGCAGTTCCATGGTTGCAACGTGCACACAATAAATATTGTATACGTTTATCACTAATAAAGAAGCTCAGTTACTTTTCGAAACCAACGTTTTTCTGTCACTATTAAGTTAAATTGAATTGGAAAAAGATAATGAAAATTTGTAATTTTTTCGTTAAAAACATCTGCAGTGTCATGCACCGAACTTTCTTATACGCATATGGGTTCAACCCATTCGTAGTTTCTTTCTTTTTCTAATTTATAATATTTGTTCTAACATTTGAAACACTTTTACACTAAATTTATTTCTTAGAATAAATATAAAATGTGAAACAAAAATTGACAGGCGCAGATAATACGATTTATGTATAAATAAAGATAATATGAAGAAAGCTATTATTTTGAAACCAGTACTCTTTTTGGAAAACAAAATTCAAACAAAAGTCGTGTGAAATATAAATACCGTTAATTTTTGTCCATAAAATTTTTCTGTAACTGTAACCATTTTTGAGTAATTGCAGAAACTGAAAAAGATGAAAGTAAACCGGTACTTGTGTGTGCGTGTGTGTGCGTGTGTGTGCGTGTGTGTGTGTGTGCGTGTGTGTGCGTGTGTGCGTGTGTGTGCGTGTGTGTGCGTGTGTGTGCGCGTGTGTGTGCGTGTGTGTGTGCGTGTGTGTGCGTGTGTGAGTGTGCGTGTGTGTGCGTGTGTGTGCGTGTGTGTGCGTGTGTGCGTGTGTGTGCGTGTGTGAGTGAGTGAGTGAGTGGGTGAGTGAGTGAGTGAGTGAGTGAGTGAGTGAGTGAGTGAGTGAGTGAGTGAGTGAGTGAGTGTGTGTGTGTGTGAGTGTGTGTGTGTGTGTGTGTGTGTGTGTGTGGGTGTGGGTAGGCGTGTGTTAAAAAAAAATCACTGTTAAAATATTGCTTTGGTCTGTAATAATCAATAATATTATAGTTGAGTAATTATTGCCCATGTGAATAATAAATATATATAAATTGCAGATCTAGAATACACTTATGAACGTCAGACTAAGATTGGTAGCGACACAGTAGATCTATCCATAGATCATTGGGATGATGAAACTATAATGAACTGTATAATTGACATGTATGAAAAAAACAATAAAAATTACGAGACGTGTAATTTGAACAAATTTAAGGGCTCAAAATTGAGAAATTTGGATATAAATTTTTTTTCGGATGCAGATCCTGATGATGGCAAATGGTTATATGAAAAAGTGCAAGAATTATGTCGATCCTCAGAAAGTAAGTATGATTAATACAATAATAAAAATTTATTAATTATTTTCTACGATAGTTAATTAATTATTATTTTACTGAATTTATTTATTCATTCATGATATTCAACTACGCTTTTAACAGAAAGAAATTACTTTGAAGTAAATTACATCTAGGATTATTATTTAAATATTTGTTTTTTATTTATATTAATTTCTTACTACACAAATATCGATAAAAATCAAGATTGCGAAGCAAGTGTTTATTATTTTAAGCTAAAGTATAGAAATATTAACGATAATATATAATCAATTTTTACAGCTGAGGTTAAGTCACCTGTACAGATTAAACGCCAACGTGGTAGGCCAAAATTGCCAAATAAAAATATTAAAGAAACAGGTAGTTATTTTTATGTATGCTATTTGGCATATATCGTATTTGAATTATATTAGTGCATATATTTATTTATTTATTAATTTCTATTAATATCTTACGAATGTTCCATATTCTTTTGGTAAGGTTTTTGGTATTTATCTTGTGTTGATTTAAATATATAAGTGAATTATATTTAAGATTTAAAATAAAAAATTGTTTGTTTAATTATTATGTTTTGTATGATTATAAACTAAAAATTAATAAATGAACTATGATTCTATTATTGTTTACTTTTAGAGCATCGTACTGGAAAACTCTGGGAATTTATTAGAGATCTATTGCATAACCCAAAATATTGTCCGACGCTTATAATGTGGGAAGATCACAATAAAGGAATATTTCGATTTGTTAGTAGTAAAACTGTTGCAAAATTATGGGGCAGTATGCGAGGCAACGCGCAAATGAATTTTGGAAAATTCAGTCGAGCATTGCGGTACTCGAATAGAATAATGTAATCTAGTTTAAAATTGTTTCCAATGTTTATTATGGTATTTGCAGGTATTATTATATAAAAGAAGTATTTCAACCAGTATATGGCAAACAATTGGTCTACAGTTTTGGTAAAAAAGCAAAAGATTGGCAAACAACAAATCCAAATTTTGAAAACAAGGATCTATAACATTTTTTACATTATATGCCTTGACAATTAGTTGTAATTTATGTACCAATATTAGGAACAAGAATTCCGGCAGTATTATTTTTAATTTTAAATATAATGATTTGTATTTTATTGGATTTTCTTGTTTTATGATGATTTTATTGAAGCATAATTAAAACATCTGCAGTGACTTGCAGCATGTTCGTTTGATCATATCACATTTTTATTAGTTTTCTAATTAATAATATTTTACTAACCTTTGGAACCCCTTTGCAATAAATACATTTCATAGAATAAATATTAAATGTCAAACTCCAAATTAGATGGTTTTTTACTTTCTTGTACGCAGTATGAGTAAGTATTGTAATCATGAAGAATTTCGATGTCGAGATTTTAACGGAAATATACGTTTTGACCTTCCCTTCACCGATTTAGACTATTTTTGATATGACGTCCGTCTGTGTGTTTGTGTGTGCCGTTGTTTGTGTGCTCTACAGCCTGGCATGTGCACCACCTATTTTTGAAAAAAGAATTCAAACCGAATGTTCTTGTTTACTCTAGTCGAAAAGATTACTCGTTTCAAAATAATGGCTATTGAAATTTCTTCATATTATATTTATTTTTACATAAATCGTATCATCTGCGCCTGTCAGTTGATTAACAGAAAAGCTAAAATAATTTGTGGTTTGACATTTAATATTTATTCTTAGAAATATATTTAGTAAAACAACTGCAGTGTCATGTACCGGACTTTGTTATACGCATTTAGGTTAAACCACATCGTAATTTCATTATTTTTCTAGTTTATAATATTTATTCTAACCTATAGATCGCTTTTACACTAAATATGTTTCTTAGAATAAATATAAAATGTCAAACTTCAAATTATTTAAGTCTATTTTGTTAAACAATTGACTGGCGCAGATGATACGATTTATGTATAAATAAATATAATAAGAGGAAATTTAAATAGCCGTTATTTTGAAACCAGTACTCGTTTTGGAAAAAAATTTCAGACAACAGTTGTGCGAAATATAAATACCGTTAATATTTACTTTCTTATACGCAGTATATGTAACTATTGCAGTTATGAAAAATTTCGATCTCGAGATTTTAACGGAAATATTCGTTTTGACCTTTCCTGAATCGATTCCAAATATTTTTGGAATGACGTCCATCTGTGTTTGTGTGTGTGTGTATTTGAGCGCTCTACAGCCCAAACGGCTAAAGGGAAAATTATGAAATTATAAACTTAAGATTTGTATATGCCTGGCAAGAAAACTTCTAATTTTTGATAGCAATATTCCGACCGCAAGTGCAAGTTTACTCTAGTCATTTTTTGCAGTTTCTGCAATTACTCAAAAATAGTTGCAGTTACAGAAAAATTGTTACAATAAAAATTATAGATATTAACATTTTGTATAACTTTTATATGAAAGGTTTTCCCCAAACGGAACCGGAAACAAGAAAATGGCTCTTGAAATTTCTTATTATATTTATTTTTACATAAATCGTATCATCTGCGCCTGTCAATTGTTAATCAAAAAAAGCAAATCCACCTTAATTAATTTGAAGTTTGACATTTTATATTTATTCTAAGAAATATATTTGGTGTAAACGTGTTCCAAAGGTTAAAACAAATATTATAAATTAGAATAATAATGAAAATAGGATGTGATTTAACCCAAAAGCGTATAAGAAAGTTCGGTGCATAACACTGCAGATGTTTTTATTTACTTGAGATCATATATTAAATATTTTGAATTCCTATTTGTTGGAATGTATGAGATCGATATGTGTTCTAAGTTATCGAGCGACTATGGTACCATCGTGCCGTGTGAAAGGGAACTCACTGTTACCTGCTAGATATCAGAATTCTGTTTTACCAACAAGTAGTGAGTCCCAGAGAGTAGGGGGAGACGGATCTTAATGGGTGCTTTCCAGCTAGGTACAAAGTTAACACTGTGTAACACAGTGTATGATAACTGCGTTCCAACTACGCCAGAGTACGACTCAACTCGACCCTGCCATACCAGAGATTAATAATCTCTGGCCATACACAGCTAAAAAGCAAAGTCTGGTGCCGTATTAGTTATTCGCATACCAACTATTACAAAATTTATATGTGTGTTATCACTGCGTCCCGCGTAAATTACAACATAACAATATTGTACTTGTGCATTTTCGGCTTGGATTGATATGTTAAATATTTAATTAAATTGCACACTTCGAATTTGATTAATATAATTCATTATTAATAGGTTCTTATTGAATTTGTCAGGATCTAGGGATAAATGACTTTCGCGCACTCTATTGGGTAGAGTACGTTACTGCACGTGTTCCAACTAGCAATCGACACTGTGTTTGAGAATGTCTGACTTTCATGGTAAGCACCCAATGTTATATACCTCCAACAAAGTTTGACTTCATGGTTTAGTTTACGCATAAACCGCGAAGAGCCTGTTTTTTTTTTTGGTAGTCCAGGATAGGTACACCTTTACTTTTCGTGTTTCCACGAAAAGCAAAAGTATCAAAGGTACCTCTATATAAAAAACATTATTTAAACAATACAAATATTTTTACTAATTCAGTAAATTAAATTTTATATAACATACACATATTTATATACTAATAATATAAAAAGTATATTTTTATTACTGAATATTAATAATATTCGGTTTTTATTTGGCCCTTCACTCGAATATGAATAGTTTTTTATGATAAATAAAGTAAATGTTAATTCGGCAAAACTACTATTCATTATATTTCTAAGTAAATTGGAAAGCAGATATTTGAACTGAATCTTGACATTATAATAACAATTAGTTACTCCAAGAGCACCATATGACTCATGACTTTTCACGATTACAGTACTTACTTATTGTATACAAAGTAAAATAGATATTACTTAAAAATAAGCACTCTGCATATTTATAATATATCATTCATATAGAAATCTCCAAGAAATAAAGTGATACATTCCTGATAAATTACATCCACATAAGTGGTTCCATAAACATGTGCAGGTCGGATAGAGCACAACCGCTGACTGTTGAATTTTTCCAACTATATATGGACAAGTGTTCCGACTTTCGGAAAACTTGCGAGCCGTTCTTCTCTATCAAAGCGAACAGGAACACAACAGGATCGTTTTTGGAAGGGCATGCTTACTACGAACAAATTATTAAAGACTTCATTTCAAAGTTTTACTATTTATTTTTGATTTAATACTTACATGCCAAATAAGAGATTTCTCAAAAGTAACAACCTCACAATTCCAATTCAAAACGATTAAAAACACACACGTTAGATATATAAGTTAATAAAAAACGAATGACAGTTCATTTATCTATTATGCTATGCAAAATGGATTTCGATATACATTCTAAGAAATAAAGAAATAATTTTTTTTTAAATATACAGTATAAAATCATCCGAAATTTATTTTGATTAGGTAAATAACAATGAAATATATATATAACGTTTAATCCCTTCAAATTTTTACTATTTTATAGGATACACGACATCTCGTAGTTAGTACGTCATTTAGAAAATTTTAATGATTACTGTCATAAACTCTCTCCATTGGTGGCTATGTTTCTTCTAACTCTCCCTACTCCCTGGCAAGTCTCGCGCAGTTCCATGGTTGCAACGTGCACACAATAAATATTGTATACGTTTATCACTAATAAAGAAGCTCAGTTACTTTTCGAAACCAACGTTTTTCTGTCACTATTAAGTTAAATTGAATTGGAAAAAGATAATGAAAATTTGTAATTTTTTCGTTAAAAACATCTGCAGTGTCATGCACCGAACTTTCTTATACGCATATGGGTTCAACCCATTCGTAGTTTCTTTCTTTTTCTAATTTATAATATTTGTTCTAACATTTGAAACACTTTTACACTAAATTTATTTCTTAGAATAAATATAAAATGTGAAACAAAAATTGACAGGCGCAGATAATACGATTTATGTATAAATAAAGATAATATGAAGAAAGCTATTATTTTGAAACCAGTACTCTTTTTGGAAAACAAAATTCAAACAAAAGTCGTGTGAAATATAAATACCGTTAATTTTTGTCCATAAAATTTTTCTGTAACTGTAACCATTTTTGAGTAATTGCAGAAACTGAAAAAGATGAAAGTAAACCGGTACTTGTGTGTGCGTGTGTGTGCGTGTGTGTGCGTGTGTGTGTGTGTGCGTGTGTGTGCGTGTGTGTGCGTGTGTGTGCGTGTGTGTGCGTGTGTGTGCGCGTGTGTGTGCGTGTGTGTGTGCGTGTGTGTGCGTGTGTGTGCGTGTGTGTGTGTGAGTGTGCGTGTGTGTGCGTGTGTGTGCGTGTGTGTGCGTGTGTGCGTGTGTGTGCGTGTGTGAGTGAGTGAGTGAGTGGGTGAGTGAGTGAGTGAGTGAGTGAGTGAGTGAGTGAGTGAGTGAGTGAGTGAGTGAGTGAGTGTGTGTGTGTGTGTGAGTGTGTGTGTGTGTGTGTGTGTGTGTGTGTGGGTGTGGGTTTGCGTGTGTTAAAAAAAAATCACTGTTAAAATATTGCTTTGGTCTGTAATAATCAATAATATTATAGTTGAGTAATTATTGCCCATGTGAATAATAAATATATATAAATTGCAGATCTAGAATACACTTATGAACGTCAGACTAAGATTGGTAGCGACACAGTAGATCTATCCATAGATCATTGGGATGATGAAACTATAATGAACTGTATAATTGACATGTATGAAAAAAACAATAAAAATTACGAGACGTGTAATTTGAACAAATTTAAGGGCTCAAAATTGAGAAATTTGGATATAAATTTTTTTTCGGATGCAGATCCTGATGATGGCAAATGGTTATATGAAAAAGTGCAAGAATTATGTCGATCCTCAGAAAGTAAGTATGATTAATACAATAATAAAAATTTATTAATTATTTTCTACGATAGTTAATTAATTATTATTTTACTGAATTTATTTATTCATTCATGATATTCAACTACGCTTTTAACAGAAAGAAATTACTTTGAAGTAAATTACATCTAGGATTATTATTTAAATATTTGTTTTTTATTTATATTAATTTCTTACTACACAAATATCGATAAAAATCAAGATTGCGAAGCAAGTGTTTATTATTTTAAGCTAAAGTATAGAAATATTAACGATAATATATAATCAATTTTTACAGCTGAGGTTAAGTCACCTGTACAGATTAAACGCCAACGTGGTAGGCCAAAATTGCCAAATAAAAATATTAAAGAAACAGGTAGTTATTTTTATGTATGCTATTTGGCATATATCGTATTTGAATTATATTAGTGCATATATTTATTTATTTATTAATTTCTATTAATATCTTACGAATGTTCCATATTCTTTTGGTAAGGTTTTTGGTATTTATCTTGTGTTGATTTAAATATATAAGTGAATTATATTTAAGATTTAAAATAAAAAATTGTTTGTTTAATTATTATGTTTTGTATGATTATAAACTAAAAATTAATAAATGAACTATGATTCTATTATTGTTTACTTTTAGAGCATCGTACTGGAAAACTCTGGGAATTTATTAGAGATCTATTGCATAACCCAAAATATTGTCCGACGCTTATAATGTGGGAAGATCACAATAAAGGAATATTTCGATTTGTTAGTAGTAAAACTGTTGCAAAATTATGGGGCAGTATGCGAGGCAACGCGCAAATGAATTTTGGAAAATTCAGTCGAGCATTGCGGTACTCGAATAGAATAATGTAATCTAGTTTAAAATTGTTTCCAATGTTTATTATGGTATTTGCAGGTATTATTATATAAAAGAAGTATTTCAACCAGTATATGGCAAACAATTGGTCTACAGTTTTGGTAAAAAAGCAAAAGATTGGCAAACAACAAATCCAAATTTTGAAAACAAGGATCTATAACATTTTTTACATTATATGCCTTGACAATTAGTTGTAATTTATGTACCAATATTAGGAACAAGAATTCCGGCAGTATTATTTTTAATTTTAAATATAATGATTTGTATTTTATTGGATTTTCTTGTTTTATGATGATTTTATTGAAGCATAATTAAAACATCTGCAGTGACTTGCACTGAACGCATGTTCGTTTGATCATATCACATTTTTATTAGTTTTCTAATTAATAATATTTTACTAACCTTTGGAACCCCTTTGCAATAAATACATTTCATAGAATAAATATTAAATGTCAAACTCCAAATTAGATGGTTTTTTACTTTCTTGTACGCAGTATGAGTAAGTATTGTAATCATGAAGAATTTCGATGTCGAGATTTTAACGGAAATATACGTTTTGACCTTCCCTTCACCGATTTAGACTATTTTTGATATGACGTCCGTCTGTGTGTTTGTGTGTGCCGTTGTTTGTGTGCTCTACAGCCTGGCATGTGCACCACCTATTTTTGAAAAAAGAATTCAAACCGAATGTTCTTGTTTACTCTAGTCGAAAAGATTACTCGTTTCAAAATAATGGCTATTGAAATTTCTTCATATTATATTTATTTTTACATAAATCGTATCATCTGCGCCTGTCAGTTGATTAACAGAAAAGCTAAAATAATTTGTGGTTTGACATTTAATATTTATTCTTAGAAATATATTTAGTAAAACAACTGCAGTGTCATGTACCGGACTTTGTTATACGCATTTAGGTTAAACCACATCGTAATTTCATTATTTTTCTAGTTTATAATATTTATTCTAACCTATAGATCGCTTTTACACTAAATATGTTTCTTAGAATAAATATAAAATGTCAAACTTCAAATTATTTAAGTCTATTTTGTTAAACAATTGACTGGCGCAGATGATACGATTTATGTATAAATAAATATAATAAGAGGAAATTTAAATAGCCGTTATTTTGAAACCAGTACTCGTTTTGGAAAAAAATTTCAGACAACAGTTGTGCGAAATATAAATACCGTTAATATTTACTTTCTTATACGCAGTATATGTAACTATTGCAGTTATGAAAAATTTCGATCTCGAGATTTTAACGGAAATATTCGTTTTGACCTTTCCTGAATCGATTCCAAATATTTTTGGAATGACGTCCATCTGTGTTTGTGTGTGTGTGTATTTGAGCGCTCTACAGCCCAAACGGCTAAAGGGAAAATTATGAAATTATAAACTTAAGATTTGTATATGCCTGGCAAGAAAACTTCTAATTTTTGATAGCAATATTCCGACCGCAAGTGCAAGTTTACTCTAGTCATTTTTTGCAGTTTCTGCAATTACTCAAAAATAGTTGCAGTTACAGAAAAATTGTTACAATAAAAATTATAGATATTAACATTTTGTATAACTTTTATATGAAAGGTTTTCCCCAAACGGAACCGGAAACAAGAAAATGGCTCTTGAAATTTCTTATTATATTTATTTTTACATAAATCGTATCATCTGCGCCTGTCAATTGTTAATCAAAAAAAGCAAATCCACCTTAATTAATTTGAAGTTTGACATTTTATATTTATTCTAAGAAATATATTTGGTGTAAACGTGTTCCAAAGGTTAAAACAAATATTATAAATTAGAATAATAATGAAAATAGGATGTGATTTAACCCAAAAGCGTATAAGAAAGTTCGGTGCATAACACTGCAGATGTTTTTATTTACTTGAGATCATATATTAAATATTTTGAATTCCTATTTGTTGGAATGTATGAGATCGATATGTGTTCTAAGTTATCGAGCGACTATGGTACCATCGTGCCGTGTGAAAGGGAACTCACTGTTACCTGCTAGATATCAGAATTCTGTTTTACCAACAAGTAGTGAGTCCCAGAGAGTAGGGGGAGACGGATCTTAATGGGTGCTTTCCAGCTAGGTACAAAGTTAACACTGTGTAACACAGTGTATGATAACTGCGTTCCAACTACGCCAGAGTACGACTCAACTCGACCCTGCCATACCAGAGATTAATAATCTCTGGCCATACACAGCTAAAAAGCAAAGTCTGGTGCCGTATTAGTTATTCGCATACCAACTATTACAAAATTTATATGTGTGTTATCACTGCGTCCCGCGTAAATTACAACATAACAATATTGTACTTGTGCATTTTCGGCTTGGATTGATATGTTAAATATTTAATTAAATTGCACACTTCGAATTTGATTAATATAATTCATTATTAATAGGTTCTTATTGAATTTGTCAGGATCTAGGGATAAATGACTTTCGCGCACTCTATTGGGTAGAGTACGTTACTGCACGTGTTCCAACTAGCAATCGACACTGTGTTTGAGAATGTCTGACTTTCATGGTAAGCACCCAATGTTATATACCTCCAACAAAGTTTGACTTCATGGTTTAGTTTACGCATAAACCGCGAAGAGCCTGTTTTTTTTTTGGTAGTCCAGGATAGGTACACCTTTACTTTTCGTGTTTCCACGAAAAGCAAAAGTATCAAAGGTACCTCTATATAAAAAACATTATTTAAACAATACAAATATTTTTACTAATTCAGTAAATTAAATTTTATATAACATACACATATTTATATACTAATAATATAAAAAGTATATTTTTATTACTGAATATTAATAATATTCGGTTTTTATTTGGCCCTTCACTCGAATATGAATAGTTTTTTATGATAAATAAAGTAAATGTTAATTCGGCAAAACTACTATTCATTATATTTCTAAGTAAATTGGAAAGCAGATATTTGAACTGAATCTTGACATTATAATAACAATTAGTTACTCCAAGAGCACCATATGACTCATGACTTTTCACGATTACAGTACTTACTTATTGTATACAAAGTAAAATAGATATTACTTAAAAATAAGCACTCTGCATATTTATAATATATCATTCATATAGAAATCTCCAAGAAATAAAGTGATACATTCCTGATAAATTACATCCACATAAGTGGTTCCATAAACATGTGCAGGTCGGATAGAGCACAACCGCTGACTGTTGAATTTTTCCAACTATATATGGACAAGTGTTCCGACTTTCGGAAAACTTGCGAGCCGTTCTTCTCTATCAAAGCGAACAGGAACACAACAGGATCGTTTTTGGAAGGGCATGCTTACTACGAACAAATTATTAAAGACTTCATTTCAAAGTTTTACTATTTATTTTTGATTTAATACTTACATGCCAAATAAGAGATTTCTCAAAAGTAACAACCTCACAATTCCAATTCAAAACGATTAAAAACACACACGTTAGATATATAAGTTAATAAAAAACGAATGACAGTTCATTTATCTATTATGCTATGCAAAATGGATTTCGATATACATTCTAAGAAATAAAGAAATAATTTTTTTTTAAATATACAGTATAAAATCATCCGAAATTTATTTTGATTAGGTAAATAACAATGAAATATATATATAACGTTTAATCCCTTCAAATTTTTACTATTTTATAGGATACACGACATCTCGTAGTTAGTACGTCATTTAGAAAATTTTAATGATTACTGTCATAAACTCTCTCCATTGGTGGCTATGTTTCTTCTAACTCTCCCTACTCCCTGGCAAGTCTCGCGCAGTTCCATGGTTGCAACGTGCACACAATAAATATTGTATACGTTTATCACTAATAAAGAAGCTCAGTTACTTTTCGAAACCAACGTTTTTCTGTCACTATTAAGTTAAATTGAATTGGAAAAAGATAATGAAAATTTGTAATTTTTTCGTTAAAAACATCTGCAGTGTCATGCACCGAACTTTCTTATACGCATATGGGTTCAACCCATTCGTAGTTTCTTTCTTTTTCTAATTTATAATATTTGTTCTAACATTTGAAACACTTTTACACTAAATTTATTTCTTAGAATAAATATAAAATGTGAAACAAAAATTGACAGGCGCAGATAATACGATTTATGTATA